>BQNB010041974.1:0-46418 GCA_026074375.1 Tanacetum coccineum
ATGTCAAAATACAAATTGTTATTCATCAATATAACATTTGGTATCAAAGAGTCCTACGCATTATACTTGAGATCTTGCCAGAACATCCGAGTCATACTTAAGTATTTACAGTGAAGATGGAAATCCTGCTTGAGCCAACATCAAACAAGCTCTTGGTAGGTGACTTGCAAAATTCTATATGAATCAAACTTGTAACAACTGGATATTGATTTGGTCCAGTATATGAATTGACGACTTAATCAGAAAGATAGTAACTATCTCATTCACTCTTATCGTGATGTCTGCTTTGAGATGTTTCGGTAATGAGAACATGCAAGCATGGTGAATATAATACATCTGTGTTAGAAGATCCTACGCTTTAAGCTGGAAATCCTGTCAAGGAGGTTCTTCCAAATTGAACCTACATGATCACAGGTTGGTCCACAAGGAACCAGAGGTTATAGCAACCAAATCTTGACGAATGACAAAGCCATATTCGTCCATATCTGTTGTTTATCACTAACCTATTTTATAGTATCATTTATCCCATGTAATTAACCCATTTTGTATAATTATTGCAAAGAATTGTTACTTAATCATTTATATTTGAGAATTGCAGTAATTATGGAGTACTTGGTGAATATTAGCAAAAGGTGCGCATTCTTGAGCTTAAACGAAGATATTTTGAAGATTACTAGTCTGACAACTAATACGCCATATCCATCAAGGAAGATACAGCGTATCCATGCCTGCACTGACCAAAGATCACAAAGGAAACAAGTCCAATACGGCGTATCCAGGAAAGGCAATACGCCGTATTCAAGCTATATGGGAATAAAATATTCTGGAAGATATCAAACGTGGTCCCTACTCTAAGAAACCCCAATATGCCGTATCCAATCCATTAGATACGCCGTATCGACACCGACTCCAGACCTTATAAATACAAAATTCAAAAATGAGTTTTAAGTGTGCTAAATCATATTCTCGATACCTAAACCATAAAAGTCAATTTTCAGAGGAGGAAAAGAACAGAAGATGTCTTGCAATGCATTCCAATCCATAGGAGACAACGTGTAGTTTCTTATACTTTTGTAATCGTTTAGTTTTTGGTATCATTCGTTAACTCGGTTAGTTTACCTTGGCTAAGCCATTACTCTTGTATTAATTATGATGTTTGAAGGCTAATACCTTCGGGTATTAGCCATTATTATGAAGATCTGAATGTTTGGTTTTATTTATATCTCGATTGCTTAATTTATTGTTGATTTATTAATTATGTTTATCACATGATACTTGTTTACGTGCTTAAGTATGCGACCTATCATTCAACTGGGTCTAGTCCTACATATTTAATATGCTGCAACTTCGATGTTGTTTGGGCGTAGGCTATGAGTCCGGGATAGCTCTCCATATAGTAATGCGTATAGGTGGAACAAATAGGATCACTAATAATGTCATGCTTGCCTCGATTGAACTCGTTGTACCATAGAAGGTAGTGGCTTAGTACTAACTAATAACGTTCTAATCATTGGTATAGTTTGGATTGTGGACCACTACCTAACACAAATTACCTTTAAACAGTAAGTGGGTAAAGTGTCTATGAGCTAGGGTTCGTTCAACATACACGGTGTCGTCCTCTAGATGAATTATAATCAGCAACTAAGGATGCTTTATGCAGATGCTTTAATTGTGACAGAATTAATGTGTCTAGGTCTTAGGATGAAGTCCCGCCTAAGTCTAAGAATGATATGTCACCTCGAGATAAGTATTCATTGCACTGAATAAACAAACCAACTTCTAATCGGATTAATGATGGCTAATACAGTTTTCTGTTATAAGGATTAACCGCTCTTTTATCTTCTGTTAATTTGCTTGCGTGGGTTAAAGTGTCTTGAATTGATTGTAGTCACCACCAAACCCATGCCAGTCTCTCAGGCTGAAACCCCCTTTACTGTAGGTAATTAGGACTAGAATAAATGGATTTAGCATAGGTTTGACTTAGATTAGAATTAACTTCGATTAGATTACCAAAATATAAATAAATTATGAGATTTAACCTTGCTTCAAGTGTTCGACACCCTACTTACCATGAATCTACCATCGACCGGGTACACTGCCCGTTAAAGTGCTATTTTTTGTTAAGTCGGCAAAATATAAATTTAAAACTTGAATCATAAAAATATACACCACACAATGATACATCAAACTGATTTGCCTACATTACATTCAGGATCGGGAGTGGGAGGTCTTTTAGGTTTCTTGAACCAATCATTCTCTGAAGCAGCCTCAACATTATGTTGTTCATTAGTGGTACCCATGTCATCTCCTTGATTCTGTAGTGTCTCTGTAGCTTCAGCTTCATAAACTGTTTCCTCTGCAAGAATAGACTTACCAGTTGTAACCTTTGCCCTTTTATGTTTTGAATATTTCATTAATAGTCCTTTGACTATTTGACTTTTGTTAGTTTATTTAAATTTTATACCGTGTTGACGGTGGTGATTTTATGAGACATGTGATGAATTAAGGTTTATTGTGATTAATAATCCTTTTGAAAGGTATTATTGTGTTATGTGTATTCCAAGTGGTTTGACCCGTGAATTTTGAGAAATGCCGAAAAACGAGTCTGACATGTCCGTTAATGTCCAAATTGAATTTTGAAGGGTTTAAAGTCTAAACATAGCAAGTGAATACTCTAAGTTAATGGAAAAGTATTTTTAAGGTGAATAAAAATGCTTTTTAACTTTGGGGTAAATGTTACGGTTGAGTTTTACGAGCTTTTAAGTGGTTTCGACACGAAAAGAAAGGCCCGAGACCCCATGGGATACCATGGCCGGTCAAATGGTCAAGGGATGAGACAAGGAGGCTTAATTTTAGCTCTTTTGTCTATTATGGTACACATATGTGCTTAACATCTAAGCATTTCTCACATAGTTCATTTTCAAAATCAAAACATTCTCACATTTTCTCTCTTTGTGTTCGTCCGCCACCTACAACACACACACTCATAATTTTTTAATTTTGTTCAAGAAAACATGAAGAAATAAACATTTGGGGTTGATTCTAGTGTTTGGTTATTCATTTAAACAACGTTTGGGTTGTTCGAGTTCGTGGCAAAATCTACCAAAATTGAGATTTCTTGTAAGTTTTAAATTTAAATTGCAGTTTGTCCTTTTGGGTTTCTTTTGATGCATAAATGTTAGTTGTACAAGTTGATCGTTGTGAAAAGATTGTTGGAAGCGAAATGAATAAAAGGTACGGTTTGGTTCGTGAATAGTGAGCTCTAAGAAAGTATTGGGTGTGTAGTTTTGATGTTGTGGTCGTGATGGTTGAATAATATATGATGCTAGAATGCTTATTTTTTATAGTAGCTTGTATGGCTTATTCGGGCTTATTTTTAAGCTATTTCTTGGCTTATATGGGCTTATAGGCCACGTGTAAATTCCCAAAGTCACTAGGAAAGTAATTTTGATTATTTTTGTGTTATGGCATATAATGTTGACTATTTTTGAGGCTTATGGTAGTAACCAAAAGCGATATGTAGCTTATTAGCTTATTTTAAAGTTTAATATACGTATTTTGGAGTTTATGGACTCACGGTCCAATAAGTCTATTTGAGCCGCGGCTTAACAGGAGGGCTTATTGTGGTCCGGATTATTTCTAAATATAAGTATAAACTTATATAAGTAAATGGATTTTGGTTTTGGACTTAAATAGTATTTTAGACTTATAAATGTCATAATGGACCCTTGTTGGGCCTTGAGGCCCAATAAGCGATATTTGGTCATTTTGAAAGTTTTGGTGAACTTTTTGAAAGCGAAATGTATTTACGAAGAGATATTGATCGTTATTTTGGGGAAAACGTTTTGGTGAACGTTAAAGTTTGAGATTTTTGAATTTTGTCGAAAAGTGTCGAATTGTGAAAAGTGTTTGGAAATTAAGGTTTAAAACCTTGGAAAAACGTTGTAAACACTTATGGGTCATGTTGAAATTTCGTAAAAAGTTTGTACATAGAAATTTTACTTACGTATCGATTATGATAATGTGGATTATTTATCTTTGGCTTTTGAGCTTTTGCTCAATTCTTTTCGTCAGTTTTCGCAGAGTATTTTGGTTGATTGTACCGTTTAACGGATTGAGGTATTTGAGCTGTATTGTAGTGATGTCGCACTTTGCCCAAATGTTTTTGAGTCATTTTCGCGTAATTACCACACAACTATAATATGAAGTGAAAGTTTTGGTAACGAGATAAAGTCTTAGTAATAAGACTATGGTTTTGTGATGAGTTAACGGTAAGAGATAACGAGTTTGGAATGATATGAATTTAAAATGGGATTTTGGGATGAAAATGAGGATTTTGCGTGCGTAAAGATGAACACTTGTATAATAAGATAATTTTGTACGAGTATTGATAAAGTGAGTATTTATTTAGTCATTGTCAGGTACATTGTGCGCTTGCGTGGAGATTGATTGTATTCTGCCCTTTGTGATTGTGCGGTTGCTTTTGATTGCTGATTGAGGTGAGTTCTCGTAGCCCTACTTTTTATTGTTTTTCTGTTGAGGGAAAATGATACTCAAATGTGTTTTGAAATGTTTTGAATTGAACTATGCGAAATGTGGTTTTGTTTTTGGGATAAGATATGTGCTTATGACTGTTATGTGAATATTATGCAAGATTATTGAATCGGATGGGAACGCATACCTAGTGTTGTGAGATTATTGGATCGGATGGGTATGCCTACCCAGTATTTGTGTGATTATAGGAGCGGATGGGTACGCCTACCCAAGTTTGTGTGAGGTCCTGCCCTAATATTAGTGCTCCAGCTGGTAGGCCCTTTAGGTGCGTAAGTGACATATTGTGATTGACTAGTGGGGATGTTATGTCTTAGATTGTTAGCATATATTCACTGTCATATAGCACTATTGTCCATTGTTGAAATATTAGCACAACTTTTGGGTTTAAGGTCAAACCTACGAGCTCACCAACATTATTGTTGACGTTTTCGAGTATCATTTTCAGGTGTGTCAAGTCAAAGGTATGTGATTAATTTTGGAAGAGAAAAGATGTAACCCAAGGGTACTGGGTCGAGATGGTCGTGGTTTTAAATTATGTCAAGTTTTTAACTTGTAAAGTTTCTGTAAACTTCAGTTTTATGAATGTAAATTATAAAGTGTATGATCTTGTATCTTGTGCGATGAATGGTACCGTCGCATCCCGTGTTTCCGCTACTAACGGGGTGTGACAGATTGGTATCAGAGCCATGGTTATAGAGAATGCTGATTTTTATAAAATAAAAAGCGCAACTACAACCAGAAAGTGAAGTCTATTTTTAATAAAACCTAGAACATGGTGAAAGTTAAATAACCCGAGTAGTTCATGGTATTATTCCTAAATTACGCATAACCTGATCAACTATGCTTAATTCAGGAAGGACTATGAAATGATAGGGTTAGTTTTCTAAAGTTATGTTAGGATGAGGGAAGGGATGTGTGAGTAATGTGACCACCTGAAAATGATAGGATGTGAAGTGATGAGAACACTGTGAGTGTTGAGATTGAGGTTGTGTTGATTTTAGGATTGTCATGCTGCCTTAGTAGTAGTAGTGTGTGATGCCTTGATAAGTGTAAGTGTTGATCGTCACGGGTAGCGATGATTGATGGATTGATGTTGGCCATGCTTACCTTAGTGTAGTGCGTGCTGCCTTGAGAAATTTTGTGAATAGTCACAGGTAGCGACGTGATTTGAGAATATGCTTTGGTGGATTATATGTTTTATGTGTTAACCAGTTGTGCCTGTTAAGTATCGAACCTGGTCGATGATTATTGTTCGTATTCTTTCCGATATATTTAATATATATAAGGATATATATATGTATATATACGATTACGGACGTCTAATTTCAAACGCTATGATGATTTGTATATGTAAGCAATAATGATGCTGATAATTTGGATATAAAATATTTTATACTTATACCCTTTTATCGTGTTATCACAGGATGTCTACCCCAGTGTTTGTTGACCCAGATAGTTCCACCCAGGCTGACGGAGCTCAGAGCTCCTGAGTGCCCGTACCACTTCCTGAGGATCCCTATGAGGCCATTAGGCAGGCTTATTTAGATGGGACGGACACTGAGTCCAAGCCTTTCGAGGACCCTATTGTTACTGAGACACTTGAGTCACCCCTCACCATAGCACCACCTATATCGCTATCTGAGAGTACCCCACCCGTTTTGATTCCTATTCTTCGCAGGACCGCACGTATGGTTGTGCACGTTCTACATGCGATGTCATCGGGCCTTTCTGCCAGTATGGCAGATGTGGCAGCTATGTCTGAGTCTGCGCTCTATAAGAGGTTTTGGTCCTCTTACAAGAGTTCACCATCCGTGTCACCACCAGACCTTCCTTCGCGAAAGCGTTATTGAGGTACGTCTGAGTTAGTAGAGGATAGTGAGGAGGATGATGATGAGGAGGATGAGGAGATAGATGAGAGTATGGATTCTGACAGTGTAAGTGAGGACGCAGAGGATGAGGGTCCTACTACAGAGGATGAGGATCCTGCTACGGAGGACGAGGGTCTTACTGCGGGGGTCGAGGGCCCCGGTATGCATAATGAGGGCTATGGTTTAGATGATGAGAGACATGGTAAGGATGATGAGAGTCGTGGTATAGACGAGGGTCATAGTGTAGAGAGTGATGGACTTAGTTTAAAGGAGGAGGAGGAGGAGGCTGTGCCTAGGGGTCAGCAGCAGGCAGCTCCGGTTGTGGGGACAGCTGTGAGTACGCCTTTAGGACTTGGGTATGGAGCGCCGAGGAGCCGTAAGTTAGCATTAGAGGAGGGTGATGTATACAATACGTTTGAGGTCGGATAGGATTCTGGATCGGCACCAGAGTCCAAAAGACATGAGAGGGTGTCAGCATTTAGACAGCCCACTCTTACCACATGGATAGACCCAGAGGACGGTATGATTTATATTGATATTCCTGATTACCCACCACCAGCACCACCTGTACAGACACTACATTCACCCGAGTGGACATATGGTTCACTTCCTATTTCTCCATCACATTAGGATGTTCCATCACCCATTTCATCGCCTATGGTACCTTTGACTGTACCATCTCCTGTAGCTACACCCGCTACAGTTGAGACTGAGGGATTTCTGACTGAGCTAGGAGCTCAAGTCGAGATGCAAGGGCGATTGATTCATGACCATGCAGTATGATTGGAGGAGTTATCGCCTGCTCTGTTTGAGAGGTACGATAAGGACATAGGAGAGTTATTTAATAGGTCGGGGGCGGTTAGGGATGAGATTTTCTCCCAGAGGTACCGGTTTAGGAGTTTGGAGTACGAGCAGGAGCAGGTCGCAGTGACATTCGGAGCGATATAGAGGCCAGTATTAGCCCTTGAGGCATGGGCATGCCAGACGGATGTCCAGAGAGTAGCTCTGTGGCATGCCATCAGTGATGTATAGGGAGAGAACCAGGATTTGCGGTTACAACTTGCTGAGGAGAGACGTGAGCGATTAAAGTTAACTAAGGTCGTTGACGGTATAAAGAGAGGACAGGAGCCCTAGCTGGTGGTGTGTTGGGTGTTGAGGTTTGGATGGTGATGGAGGGGTTTGATAATATTATATATTTTTTATATATATATATTTTCTTATATTTATATATTATATATATTATTTTATATTTTTATAATATATATTTATATATATATATTATATAAGATATATACTATTATTATATATATTTATATATTTTATATAGCACTAAACCGGGTAGCATACGATAGTACGGTTATGATTAGGAGAGTTCTTTTTGTAATGGTGGTTTATGGGATCATTCTATTTATTAGTGATCATGTATTTAAACGGTTTCGTATTAGTAAGGAAATGTTGTTCGGTCTTCGTGGATAGAGTAGTAATTTTTGTGATGTTCATGTTAGACTTAGATCGAGCGCAGTTTTGCCCTTAGTGTGAGTGCATTATGATTTGGTTTTTTGCCCATGTGTGAGTGCGTTGCGATTGGTTGCTCGCGATAGAGCGGATACCCACTTCCTTATTAGGATGTGGCGTGAGATGTAGTAGTATGTTCTGTGAGCTCGAAACGTATTCGGGCTGACCAATTATACCATCTGGTTAGGAGATATGATAGGAAGAAATAGACCGTGGACGGTCACAGAGAGTAATGGAAAGAGTTGTGGTGATCGGTTTGGAAACCTGATCATACGTTTGACTGTGTAAGTTTTGAGAGGTAAATTGACCTACCTAAGTGAAGTGAGATTTAAGACACCTGTTGAGTAGGATTGAATTGGAGAAGTTTAAGGCGTGTGATGATGTGGTGTAGATTTTAGAACGGCCTTCCTAGATGGGTAGAGCCGGGATTATTGACCCAGTAAGGTTTGCTTGAGGATTTTGAGTGTGTAAGTAATGGAAAAGTAGAGTATGAGTCGTATTGTGTAGGACCTATACCCCGTGGGGTTAGTCCCGTTGGTTGAATAATTAGAAAGATTTGGCAATGCCAATTCTGATAGATTTGTCGTCACGTCGAGGACGGGATCATATCCTGACACCCGACTGAGGCAGTGAGATCTAAGTTTGAGAAATTGTGAATTTAAGAGATAATTTGAGAGACTATCGTAGTGTTGCGAACGTATATGGAACGACCATGAGAAAGTGTAAGATTGGACTGTGGAAAGGCTTAGTCTTTAGGGGGATCGTAAGAAACCTCGCTTGAAAAGACTAAACTTTAGTGATTGACGTGATTCTTGAGGAATGAAATTTACTGTTAGTGTTGTGAGCTGATAATTTGAGTTGAATTTTGGGGCGAAATTCCCTTAAGGGGGTGAGACTGTGATAACCGGTAATATTCCCAGGGTTAAGTATAATAAAATATTATAGTTTTATATGTTGAAGTCTTTTGATCTTGTCAGTTTTCCTGATGAAAGCTGAAAAGTTGACTTTTGTTGTCTATTTTGCGTAAAAGCGGTTTCGGTTTAACCGGGAGTTTTGATGAAGTTTTGAGTTCGTGAATGAATCATTTATGATTCGTTTTTCTGTTTTAGAGTGGTTTTGAGGTTTTCAGTGCTTTCAGGGAAGTTTTCCCGTGTTTAGCGAAAAATCGGCACGCAGCGCGTACCGGCACCACAGTTTATTTAAGTGTGGAGATTAATAAAGTTGAGAACATGTTAATGGGTTTATTTATTAAATAAATTCATAATAATGAAATAGTGTAGAGTTAAATCGTAAATCGTGAGTGGGAGATTTAAAAGTTATCAGAAAAACGGGGGTGTTCGTGAATTTCGGTAAAAGATTGTAACAGTCATAAAAAGGTGAATTTTTTGGGAGAATATAAGTTTTCAAGCTATATTTTGTGATTTGAAGTGTTTTTAAATGGATGAGCAAGGTTCGGTTGAGTTTTGTCAAAAATTCATGTTTTCAGTCCGGAGTCGGCCGATAACGGCTCAAAATGGATTTTTGTAGCTATTTAAGGTGATAAGTGTCGTATGAATAACCCAGGTTTATGAAAAAAAACAATTTTAAAGACAATGGAAATGATAACTAAGTTTGGTTGACTTTTTAAATAGACGAAGATTGAGTTTTAAGTGATCCCGACACAAAAAGAAAGACCCGATACCCTCCCAAGGATACTATTCGGTCAAGAGAGCAAGAAGAGACAAAAAGGCTATTTTCTAGCTAATATGTCTCCCTAGTACACTTAAAACCACCAATTTCCTCAATAATTTTATTCATTATCTCATTTCAAAATAATAAAAAAATATATCTCTCTCTTTCTCTCTATACATCGGACGACCACAAGGAAGAAGAAGAACAAAGATTTTAAAGATTTTGCCAAGAACACGGGTTAAGAATATATTATTGGGTTGATAACTAGTAGTTTTGGGTTGTGGAAACAAGGTTTTTAGTCTTATTCGCGCGTCTCGACCGAACCAAACTCATCAAACATGTAAGTTTTTATAAAATTTTGAATTTAAGTTGTACTTTTGTGATTATGGTGATGTCTAGACGCTAGTTGTACAAATTGATCATCAAAAAGGTCAAAACTTGAAAATGAATAAATATAAAAGGGGTGTTGTGCGTCGGCTTATAAAAGAAAGGAAGAAAAGGGGTTTTTGAGTTTAAATAAAATGGTTGTTGTGGTAATTTTTTGTTTTTCAAAAATGCTTATGAGGGCTTATTTTGAGGTTTTGCTTATTTAATAAGCTAAGGAATAGCTTATTGGGCTTATAAGATTTTTGGTGTAAAGGATTTCGGCGTGGGCTCGGCCCAACCGACCCATTTGGTTTTGTTCGGCCCAAGTGAGGGTGCATTTGGCTAGTTCAGCCCAAGTGAAGGTGCATTTGGTTAGCCCAGCCCAAGTGAGGGTGCGTTTGGCTAGTCCGGCCCAAACAAGGGTCCGTTTGGTTGTTCGGTTCGGTGCCAAATGGGCTCGACCCATTTGGTATTGGCTTATTGATTTTGGATTTATGATTTTTGGCTTATTTTATAAGCTTATAGCTTATTGGTTTTTGGCTTATTTTATAAGCTTATTGGATTTTTGGCTTATATAAAAGCTTATGGCTTAATTAATTTTGACTTATTTATAATACGAGCTTATGGCTTATTATTTCGGCTTAATAGGCCACGGAAATTATGGTTTCGGATTATGTTTGGTTCGGCTTAAGGGGCTTAAGGCCCATTGGGTTTGATTTATATTTTTGGGATTTATAAAAAGAAGTATGAAATAAGTTTCGTTATCGGGCTAAGTATTTAAGGCCATAATGGGCCATATGACCCAATAACAAGTAAATGAGTTTGAGGATTTTATAAATGGACTAAAGGACTTGTGTTGGATTAAGAGGGATTTTGTTGGACTTATCGGATGTAAAGGAGGTTATGTTGCTATGTTTTGATAAAATGTGTTGAAAATATTGATGTTGTCGGAAAATGTCGGGTTTGTGAAAAAAATATTTTGGATTAAGGTTTAATACCTTGGAAAAAGTCGTAAAGACGTACGGGTCATGCCGGATTTTCGAAAGAATTATATACTTAGAGATTTTGCTAAAAAGGGGATAAAATTTTCAAATGTTTAATAATAAATAGTTATTTTACTTGAAAATTTAATACAAGACGAAGGATGTAATTTCTCGAAACTTTTATATTTAAAATCGTTGTGTCAATTCTATTTGGGGGAGTAAAGGATAGTTTTATGGGAGATTAAGTGTCGAAGTAAAAGCCTTTGGGCATATTTAATGACGAGACATTATACCCCGATAGCCCGATAATAAGACGAAAATAGTAATAAAATATTATTATTTTATTTAAAGTATTAAGTATATATATATATATATATATATATATATATATATCGTATCGATTACGGTAATGTGGATTATTTATATATATATATATATAATTTATATATATATATATATATATATATATATATATATATTATGGTAATGTAGATTATTTATCTTCGGCTTTTGAGCTTTTGCTCATTTCTTTTCATTAGTTTTCGCGGAGTATTTTGGTCGATTGTACCGTTTAACGGATTGAGGTGTTTGAGCTGTATTGTAGTGATGTCGCACTTTGCCCAAGTGTTTTTGAGTCGTTTTCGCGTAATTACCACACAACCATAATATGAAGTGAAAGTTTTGGTAACGAGATAAAGTCTTAGTAATAAGACTACGGTTTTGTGATGAGTTAACGGTATGAGATAACGAGTTTGGAATGATATGAATTTAAAATGGGATTTTGGGATGAAAATGAGGATTTTGCATGCGTAAAGACGAACACTTGTACAATAAGATAATTTTGTACGAGTATTGATAAAGTGAGTATTTATTAGGTCGTTGTCGGGTACATTGTGCGCTTGCGTAGAGATTGATTGTGTTCTGCCCTTTGTGATTGTGCGGTTGCTTTTGATTGCTGATTGAGGTGAGTTCTTGTAGCCCCACTTTTTACTGTTTTTCCGTTGGGGGAAAATGATACTCAAATGTGTTTTGAAATGTTTTGAATTGAACTGTGCGAAATGTGGTTTTGTTTTTGGGACAAGATATGTGCTTATGACTGTTATGTGAATATTATGCATGATTATTGAATCGGATGGGTACGCCTACCCAGTGTTATGAGATTATTAGATCGGATGGGTACGCCTACCCAGTATTTGTGTGATTATGGGAGCGGATGGGTACGCCTACCCAAGTTTGTGTGAGGTCCTGCCCTAATATTAGTGCTCCAGCTGGTAGGCCCTTTAGGTGCGTAAGTGACATATTGTGATTGACTAGCGGGGATGCTATGTCTTGGATTGTTAGCATATATTCACTGTCATATAGCACTATTGTCCACTGTTGAAATATTGGCAATGCTTTTGGGTTTAAGGTCAAATCTACGAGCTCACCAACATTATTGTTGACTTTTTCGAGTATCATTTTCAGGTGTGACAAGTCAAAGGTATGTGATTGATTTTAGAAGAGAAAAGATGTGACCCAAGGGGACTAGGTCGAGATGGTTGTGGTTTTGAATTATGTCAAGTTTTTAACTTGTATAGTTTCTGTAAACTTCAGTTTTATGAATGTAAATTATAAAGTGTGTGATCTTGTATCTTGCGCGATGAATGGTATCGTCGCATCCCGTGTTTTCGCCACTGACGGGGTGTGACAAAATTACACAATCTCAAAACACAAAAACACATATTCTAAAACCGCAAAAAAACACTCCCAAAAATATCATCTGTTGCAGAATCATCAACCAACCTTACCATGGTTAAAGTCAAAACGACGAATAAAAACCTGGATATTCGGGTAAACTATGATTTGTATGTGATGTCGGATGGATCGAAAAGAGCGAGATATTAGAAATGTGGGAAGCTTTTCAAACACGACTCGAACTCTACGTTGAAAACTCACATGAACAAAAGTTGTTCTGTTGTGAAAGCAACGACGGGTTCTACTGAAACAACCATGGGGGTTGATGGATCGTTATGGCAATACGACGTGGATCGGGTTCGGGATAGGATGGCAAAATTTGTGATTCAAGTAACCTTGTCGTTTGATCACTTCGACAACCACCAAATGACTTTGCGTATCAAAGAAACGCTTTAACCTAGATATTGCCACATAAGTCGAGCTACCCTTAGACGTGATTGTATAAAATTATGGAAACAAGCCAAAAACGAATTGATTTTAGGATTTCAAAACTTAGAAACCGGTGTAAATTTAACGTGTGATGTTTGGAATGCTCCACATGGTTCACCGGATTCGTATCTTTGTTTTACCACGCATTGGGTAAATCCTAAAATGTGGGAAATGATGAAGCGTATGTTTGCCTTTAAATTGTTTAGATAACCCCATACCGGTGTAAATCTTTATGTTATTTTAGCTTATGTCATCCAAACATTTAATTTACAAGAAGGTTTTTCTATATCTTTCGATAATGCGTCGAACAACACCAATGCGGTTGAAAAATTAATCCTAAAATACAAACCGATTTGTAACGGTGTTTTTTCTTCGTCGATGTGTAACACATATCATTAATTTGGTTGTGCAAGACGGGTTAAGTGTTATCGAGCCAATGAAAGATGGGTTTAAAAATATGTTAAGAGATATTTTTAGTGCTAGTAGTAGACAATATAAATCGTATATCAGGTTATGTGAAGAGGCGGACTCCATTTGCTTAGGTCTGAATTGGGACGTAGCTACCCGATAAAATTCCACTTGCAACATGTTTGAATGTGCGTTGCGTCAAATAATTACTTTAAAATTGTTTCATGACCAACTTGCACGTGAAAATTATGTTGTGCCTTATCCCGACACTCATTGGGAAACTATAGAACTTGTTTCAAAAATGCTTGGCATTTTTAAAAATGCTACTACTTTGTTGTCGGGAGTTTACTACCTTATAAGTTGTTTAGTTTTGAGTCAACTTTATTTTAATGACGGAAAAACAAACGAGTTTGGAATGAGATTTCCAAATATGGTGGGGCAAATTAAAGAAAAGTTGATCAAATATTTTAAAGAATTGCCTCTCGTGATAACTTGTGTCGCCGCTTTGAACCCGATTCTAAACCGAGGCAGGGTTGAGACTTTAATTAATAACATTGCTTATGATTTGGGTTTGACTAATGACGACGATACCTATGTTTCTCGTCAAGTTGCTCGCTTTAACGCGGCTTTTGACAATATGTTTCAAGTGTATTTAAATAAATTTGGCTCTAAGTGCTTCAAATATTCATTCTATGCATCAAGAGCGGGTTCGATTTCTCGTGGTTCTAACAGATCAATGCAAATGTATAATCTTTTAGTAATTGAGAATAGAAAACACGCTCGAGGTAATACCCCTAGTAGCGAGCTCGGAAGGTATGGAGCATCCGACTTTTTGGGTCAAGTGAGCATTGAAGAGTTTAATAATTTAGATATCTTGGGTTGGTGGAAAGCACGGGAATCTCAATTTTTGGTTCTAGCCGCCATGGCCCGTGACCTACTCTCGGTTCAAACAACTACGGTAGCTTTCGAATCCGCCTTCTCGGTAAGTGGGAGGGTTATTATACCTCGAAGAACAAAACTCACTACGACTTTGGTTGAAGTTTGCATTTGTCTCAATGACCACGTCGATAGCATAAAGCGGATTCAACACATATCGCCACTTGAAGGCGATTTAGAACGGGTTAAAGAACCAATACACGCGGAAGAAATAGCGTCGGGTATGGTCGATCCTATTGACTAAGAGGAATAATTCAAGAAGACGTTATTTATGTTATGTATTTCGTATTTTTGTTTATGTATTCTGTATTTCCTTTTATTTAATCAAGAAGACATTATTGATGTTTAATGTTTAAAATATGTTTATATAGTTCTATACTTATATATAGTTCAAAAAATAAAATACCTCAAGAAAGCTACTTCACATATTCATGTATTTATCCTAATCTCTAAAAAATTAGAACTCAAACCGGTTTACCGAACCGGTTTGAACTAGTTAAGCATTTTCGATCAAAAAACCGATTTTTAACCGAACCGGTTTTAGTCATTGTTAGATATAGTATTCACTTTAGTCATAGATTAGGGGGTTTAGTGTAAATTTAGCTCTAATTATAGCCATATTAGGGTTGTTGGATTTCTTTATGGCCCAAGCCCATCCTTCCCCTCATCTTTATAAAAGGAGGTGGGGGGAGGGGTTGTATACTTTATTCTTCCAACCTGTTTGTTCTCCCCGTTATCTCTATAAAAGAAGGTGAAGAGGAGGGTTTTGTACTTCATTCTTTTCCTTACTCAATAAACATATAATATTGAAGGTTATATTCTTGTGCATATTTTCCTTATTCTGTCATACATAATCTGCTAGGTTATGTTCGTCTTCAAGATCGGATTTATTCTGCACTAGAACCAGGTTGTAGGGTGATTGAATCTTACAAGTGGTATCAGAGCTTAGGTTCACGGGTTCTCTGGTTAACTAGGATTGATCAAGAAGAGATCTTTGTTGTTTGATTTTTCTAGAAGGAACATGAGGGTTCTGTTCTGTTTGGGATACCAGGTTCTCGACAATAAAAGTTCTTGGTGTTGAGGTTTTTTGATGTCAAGGAGCAGCAGGGTATGGACATGTAGAGTTTCTTGAGTTCTTCGATTGTCTGGGTTCGCGACAAGGTGTAGAAGACTTAAGGGAGGTTAGTTTTCAAATAATAATTAAAAAAATTATTATTTGGAGTTACGCACAAAGTACTTTGTTTAATTCAGTGTTGTGAGGTTTATATCACAAGGTTATCAGAATAAACAAAGGGTCAGAGAATGAGTCCAAGACTTGTCGAGGTTGCAAGGTTTCTTAGGTTACAATAAATTATTTTGTATAAATAAAGTATGACAAGGGTTACCTCAAAAAGCGTAGGATACTTTCTTGATTCAAGGGTTGTCGATTTTTTGGACGGTTTTATGCCACAGTTCAATCGATATTTGAGTAAGAAAGGGTTTTGTTTTTGAAGGGTTTCTTGGTTTGATCGATTTCTAAGAAGGTTTATTCTTAGGGTTATATCGATAATGCAAGGGTTTTACAAACGGGTTACTTTGCTAGATCGTGTTTTGTGTAGGTAAATTCACAAAAGGTTAAATGGTTAGCAAAGGGTTAAAAGAATGGCAAGTATGAATACTAGGTTAAACATCGAAAAGCTCAATGGGAATATTATACAAAAGCATGGAGGTTTAAAATAAGTTGGGTTCAAACAACTTGGTCATGGTGTTGAAACAGGAGTCCATGGAGTACATGATGAAAAACGTGTTTGGTTTGAGGTGGAACTACAGGGAGCTCAAGGGGATCGTAAAGCTGAGGTTTTTTAGGTTAGTAACGATGATACTGCAGTGGCTCAAAGACGGTTGGAGGAGAAGCATCCTGAAGAGAAGACAAACACGGACTGCTTGGTAAAGGAGCAGGAAAAGGAAGATCAGACTGGGTGGAAGATCAAGACGGGTAATGTTTTTTATTCTTGTAATCAAAGGTCTATACAACAATGTACGAAGAATGAGGTCGCCAAATGTAACACCCTCAAATTGGGTCGCAGCGGAATAATGTGTCTGGGAGCGTTACTTCATAGCTCAATAGCACAAGATATGAGAACGACCTCTAAAAGAGTCGTTTGAAATACGATACATTGGATTTATTGAAATTGTTTAATACAAACCACATCGGCTTAAATTGTTCAACATTGAAATAACAAGATTTTAGATCATAACAAATATCCCAAGATGTATTGACTCCAAATCTTTTATGCATGACTCCCTAAAAGAGTATCCCCAATGTATCCTTAGCACCTCGTGCCTCATTGACCTAAGAAAACATGCTTTAAAACGTCAACATAAAGTTGGTGAATTCATATGTTTATGTAAAATGTAATGTAAGACCGCAAGATTTTCCCCGTGATAATGCAACAGATGCAAATATCACAAAATGTAATTACGTTTCCCTAAGCTCATGACACTAAAGCTCGACATGTATGAATTGAAATATAAATTGCTAACATTGCCCGTGATGACGTTCTAACCCGCAACATCCTAAATCCGACATGGTATATGTTCATTGACCCGTAAACCGGCACAATGAGCGCTACTCACCCGAACGGGGATGTCAATCCCAAATAGATCTATTTATAACATTCGCGCTTAAACAAAGTAATTGATAGTTCATGATAATGGCTCAAAAGGTTATCGCTACTTAGGCAAACACATAATCATAAAAATGTACACTTGCGTCCAATCGTAAAACATTGCATGTTTCTTACCCCAAAAGTTTTAATTCATTGATACAGTAAAATATGGGGCTATGAACTCACCTTAGTGAATAAACTAGAGTATATGAATCAAGTGAATGAAAACGTCACGAATATGACCGAATGCAACCTAATTAAATATAGGTCGTATGAGTACTGAGTACTTGGAATAACTAATACCACATATAATTCTATATAGTTACATCACCACCTAAAAGTGTTTGTTTAATTTATAAAATTAAACAATTTAATTTGTACTTGTAAAATAAATGTTCATGTATTCGTGTTCGTAAAAATGGTATACTTGTCCAACAATTCGTTATTTGCCAAAAATACTTGATGTATTATTTACATAATTTCATTATATAAATAATTTAATTATTTGAGAAAATAATATTTATAAGGTTAAAAACGTTTATAATGTCACTTTTAATAAAAACGTCGTATCTTTCTCGTTTTAATATCATTTTCATTGTTCTTTACATGTATGGATTTGTATTTGAAAAATATAATCAAATATTACATTTATTATATTCATATTTACTGTTATGAACAGTAAGAGTAAGTGTAGATTTATAAAAATACTTTTTATAAATTTTAATTGTTGAAATCGTATATTAATTGTATCTCATTCGTTTTAATTCGGTTTTTAGTGATTCTTATGTCCACGTTTTCGTAATTAAAAACTCTATTTAAGAAAATTATTTTCCTACAGCCCACTGTTATGAACAGTATCATGGTTTTATAAAATTACTTTTATAAAAATATTTTTTATCGTAAACTTGTAAATAACGTATCTTCTTTATTTCAAATCCGTTTTTATTGTACCTTATAGTTTTGAAATCCTCGTAAATTGTACATTATCAAAAAGATGAGCTTCCATTTTATCAGATTTGAAATTTTTGAGTTTTTATAAAGTTGCTTTAATAAAGTTACTTTTACATATTTAATTACTTAAAATATGTAAAATCCATAACTAGTTCATTATCCATTGTTTTTCCAAGTTTCTTATATTTTTGAAATCACACAAATATGTACTTTTAAGGAAAAATATAAAACATTCTGATTAGGTTCGAATTTATATAGTTTTTATAAACTTAGTTTTATAAAAACACTTTTATACACATTATCTCATAAAAATCATAACTCCTTCGTTATTTATCAGATTTTCAAGTTTCTTAATGCTTACGATCGTTATGAGATGTAATATTTTTATAAAATATAAAAAGGAATTTTATAGGGTTTGGATGAACAGTAATATTTAAAAGTTTAAGTAACTTGACTTTAAAACTTAATAAAGTTACCACCAGTCCTCTAATTTATAAATTACTTCCATTGTGTATAAATTAAGTCCTATACATTGTGTCCATCATAATAAGTCCATATTGTCCAAGAAAATTATTCAACATATTTATTTACTTATATAAGCTTTATAAATAAATAAATAAATAATCATAACTTGACAAATAATTATATAATTTATCCATGGCTTGTAAATCCTTGTTTTAAACTTAACAAATAATTATAACTCTAATTAATTCCACAAAACCCTAACTTTTACCAAGAAAGCCCTAATTCTTCCTTGCTTGCAAAACCCCTTTAATTACCAAACCAAGCTTCCAAAACACCTTTTATATGTTTAATAATAACCCTTAAACACTTATATGACTTTAAAAATCAAAGTAATGAATTGTTTTGAGTAGGGTTATTGAGTCGTAGGTATGGTATGGTTTTTGAGAGAGATTGTGTGTTAAATGATTATGTAGGTTCCCCAAATTCACACAAACATGTATAGATCTAAAGAGATCTAGAGAGAGAAAGTTAGAGAGAGAGAATAGTTGAGAGAGAAAAGGAAAACACACTAAAGAGTGTGTGTAAAATGAAATAGATGCTTACCTCTTCCAAAGTTGGAAGAGGTATTTATAGTTCTTACAATACACTGGGTATTAGTACCCGGTTCAATACCGAAAGTCATACGTTTACCTATTAAACTACGAGCTATATTGAATAGTAAAATACACGGGGTGACCGAGTCTTTTTCTAATATCTAACAGATTACTTGTGATTGATAAGGAATGAAGTGTGTACTATAGGGAACATATATATAGCATGGATAATACTAGAAAACCACTACATCAAAAACAAGCAAAGTTTTGCCTTGTTTTCTTATATGTCCGGTTAGGAAGCAAGAAAGAGGGGACAAAAACTTTAGTTTATTAGTTTAGGACATTACTAAGACTTGTTTAATATATAGAGTGAAGAGTTTGTTGTTTCCTTTTCCAACATGAAAAAGTCACTAGTCATTTCATGATCTTATGGTTTCTTCTTCCATTTTTGTTGTAACCATGGGTTATGATACAAGGAGGGGACAAGAGAGTGTTTTTAATATATTTAAGGACATCTTAGACTTAGGGACAATGTAGGTTAAGGTTTGCTTTATGTAAGAATGAAATGACACTTCTCACATGCTTGCTTTATGGTTTCTAAATGGTCATAAGAGTTGGACGTGTGTTGGGAGCAAGAAGAAAGAAAAAGGAAGTTCTTTGATCCATTGGTTAACAAATAACATTGTTTATATTATGTTAGTGGATAGTTGTTGGCTTATTTGATTTAATTTCAAGTGTAAGTGTTGCATATGCTCAAATTTCTTCCAAGGGCTAAATTAGATAAGGTTTTATGAGATTTTTAAGTACTGTGGGTATTAGTGGGTATTTGTTGAAGTGTAGGTGGGTTTATGGTTTGCCATGCATGCAAAAATGTAGTTTTATTGCGTTACGTAAACGTTTTACGTAACCAATAAAAATAAAAAGTGTAAAGTTATAAATTATCATCCTAATAACTTTATAACACTTACTTGATTAAAACATTTAATTGCTTGATGCCCGTTTACATTAAATGCTCATTTTTAGTTTACGTGATTTAGCTTAACGGTAAAAATTAAAAGTAAACGCGCAAAGACCTAAAAATAAATAATGGAATAAATGAAGGTGTAAATGACTTGAAAATTTGAAATGTTACAGTCTCCTACCGTTAGAAGAGCCTTGTCCCCAAGGCTCAAGTCACGACACTTGACGAAGGTACGGGTTTAGTGAAGAGATGCGAATACTTCTTTTGAAACTGGTCTTCACGTTCCCATGTGAACTCAGGACCACTCCTCGAGTTCCATCAGACGTTGACAATTAGGATACGGCTTTTCTTCAACCGTTTGACCTCTCGATCCATGATCTCTACGGGTTCCTCTACAAAATGGAGCTTATCATCAATATGAAGTCCTTCTAACGGAACGGCTAATGGTTCGTCGGAATAACATTTCTTTAAGTTGGATACATGAAATGTATTGTGTACCCTGCTCAACTCTTGAGGAAGCTCAAGCTTGTAAGCAACGGATCCAACCTTTTCCAACACCTTGAAAGGTCCAACATATCTAGGGTTTAACTTTCCCCGTTTGCCAAAACGTACGACCCCTTTCCAAGGTGAAACTTTAAGCATAACTCTATCCCCAACTTGAAATTCCATCGGCTTACGCTTTAAATCGGCGTAGCTCTTTTGTCGGTCACGAGCGGCTTGAATCCTTTGCTTGATCTGGATGACCTTCTCGGTTGTCTCTTGAACTATTTCTGGACCGGTGAGTTGAACTTCTCCAACCTCGGCCCAACAAACAGGTGAACGACACTTTTGACCGTAAAGTGCCTCAAACGGTGCAGCCTTGATGCTAGCGTGATAACTATTGTTGTAAGAAAACTCAACTAGTGGCAAATGTTTAACCCAACCATTCCCAAAGTCGATCACACAAGCACGTAGCATATCCTCGAGAGTTTGGATAGTTCTCTCGCTTTGTCCATCAGTTTGTGGATGGTACGCAGTACTCATATCCAAGCTAGTACCCAAAGCCTTCTGAAGT
Organism: Tanacetum coccineum; assembly: GCA_026074375.1. Taxonomy (NCBI): domain Eukaryota; kingdom Viridiplantae; phylum Streptophyta; class Magnoliopsida; order Asterales; family Asteraceae; genus Tanacetum; species Tanacetum coccineum. The sequence goes on from BQNB010041974.1 coordinate 21,137, forward strand.
GACCTCCAGAAATTTGATGCGAATCTAGGGTCACGATCACAAATGATCGAGATAGGTATTCCATGCCTTGTGACTACCTCCTTTAGGTACATCCTTGCCAACTTCTCCATGGGGTCAGTTTCCCTCATTGGTACGAAGATTGCAGACTTCGTAAGTCGGTCAACAATCACCCAAATGGTGTCATAACCTTGCGATGACTTAGGAAGCTTTGTGACAAAATCCATTGTGATGTTATCCCACTTCCATTGGGGTATCTCGGGTTGTACCAACAAACCTGATGGCCTTTGGTGTTCGGCCTTGACCCTAGCACATGTCAAACATTTGCTAACATAGGTGGCGATGTCGGCTTTCATATTAGGCCACCAATATAGCTTCTTCATGTCTTGGTACATCTTTTTGGAACCTGGATGGATGGAGTATTTTGATTTGTGGGAATCGTGTATGATCACAGTCCTCAAGTCACCATAACATGGCAACTAAATCCTGTCATTTAAGCATAGGGTTCTGTCGGCGTGGGGCTCTAGCTTTTCCTTCGATATATCCTTCCTAATCATACCTCCTACATCTTCGTTCTTGAGATTCTCTGGTTTCTGTGCTTCGGTCTGAGCATTTAAGATTTGTTTGGGAAGATCCAAACCAATAGTCATAACTAAGGCTCGGACTCTTAATGGTTTAATTCGCTCTTTCCTGCTCAAAGCATCAGCAACAACATTTGCTTTCCCCGGGTGATAACGAATCTCACAATCATAATCACTGAGCAACTCTAACCAATGACGTCGCCTCATATTCAACTCCTTTTGGTCTAGTATGTGTTGTAGACTCTTATGATCTGTGAACACCGTACACTTGGTTCCATACAAGTAGTGCCTCCAAATCTTTAGAGCAAACACCACTGCACCAAGTTCTAAATCATGAGTAGTATAATTTTTCTCATGAATCTTCAACTGTCGTGATGCGTAAGCAATCACCTTCTCGTTTTGCATCAACACCGCACCCAATCCTTTATGTGACGCATCGAAAAAATACAATATGAAGTTTCTCAGCCCTTGAGGGATAGCTAAAATAGGAGCGCTACATAACTTATTCAGTTTCAATGACTGAAAAGCAATTCCCTGCTTGTCACCCCATTTAAAGGCGACTTTCTTCTTAGTGAGTTTGGTCATTGGCTTAGCAATTTTTAAAAAAATACACCACAGCTTATTTTATGGATGATAAGCCAGTTCTGGATGGGCTTATGGACACTACTAGCTTGTTTTATACAAGCTAAAGCTTGTAGATTCTTGGTTTAGCCCTGTTTTGAGCAAGGGTGTTGTAAGACTCTCTTTCTCTTATCTTTCTTATTTACTGCAGAACTGCTTATAGTGCTTAGTTGTTAGTTTAAAAGTAACTTATGCACATTTCCTAGTTAATACTGTTAGTTATGAGTTAAAACTGTTAGACTAATTCAGCTTATTTAAGTGCTTATTCTTGATTGAAGTCTGCTTATAAATGCCTTATTTTGTTATTTGATAATCTGTTTTTAATAAATTAGGATCAAATCAGCTTAATATAAAAAGAAAAATGATTTTTGAAAACTTTAAGGGATATTTTCAACTAGCAGTACTAACCCAGAGTTAGTACTGCTAGTTCTCTTTTAGGATTTTTCACTAGCAGTACTAACTAAAGCTAGCAGTACTAACTCCAAGTTAGTACTGATAGTTAATACTGTTAGTACTGTTAGTTCATTTTAGCTTATCAGCTTATTGTTTCTGCTTATTTAAGATTTGCTTAGCTTTTTAGAGTAGATTAAGCCCATTTTCGTTTACTGTCTTTAGTAGAGATTAGTAAGCTTATTTTCCTTTGCAAAATATTTTCAATAGTTTATCAGTTTGTAGCTTTTAGCTCGTTGCCATTTTTTAGTTTATTCTAGTTGCTTATTCTTATGCCTGAGTGCTTATTAGGGTTAGTTAAATATCTGTTTTAGCTTATTTGCTTATTTCTTGTTTCATTGTGTTTTGTTAAAGCTAGCAGTACTAACCTTAAGCTAGCAGTACTAACTTAAAGCTAGCAGTACTAACTCCAAGTTAGTACTGATAGTTAATACTGTTAGTACTGTTGTTAGTACTGCTGAGTTTTTCTTGCTTAATTTAGCTTAATTGCTTTTTGAATTTGCTTATTTGGAGTTAGTTTAGCTTATTTGGTTTGTCTTAAGCTTATTCTAGCTTATTTGTGTCTTAGTATAAAAGTTTTTAGTGTTTTTGGCATTTCTAGCTTTTATGTTTGCTCTAGCTTATTTTCTTTGCTTATTTTTATGTGCATTTGCTTATTAGGTTTAGTGCCCAATCACATCCTTGTCATATTCAAACATCAATTATCAATTCGTCTTTCGATTTTCCATTCAAGCCTCGTTGGGACATAACGACCCGGGAACACTCTATACTGCTTCTGGTTACATTGATTTCTTGGTCTTGCGGATTCTGATCCTTGTTGTGTATTCATATTTATCTGTATTTATTGGTATATATATAGGGGTGAGAAGAAGCGAGTCATTGAGCTTTATAGTGCTTATTTTGATTGCTTATTCTTAAGTGCTTTTTAGAAGTTGCTTATTGATTGTTCTTGGTTACATAACTTATTAAACATCTGATCTTGCTAAAAGTTGGTTTAAATCTGTGGTTTATATGCTTAAAATGATTTCCTCTTGTTTAAAGGGGTGTTTGGCAAAACAACACTAACCCATAGTTAGTGCTGCTCAAACCAAATCAACCCACTTTCTAAGTTTAAACATCAATATAGAAGTCTTTCAATCTGTTTTTGATAAATGTTTAAGGTTTAAATCAAGTTTTAAGGTTTTGTGTATTTGGATTTGCAAACTGTGGTAATTTTTAAGTTTTGATATACATTTCTTTGATTTTTAGTTTTGAGGTTTAAGTTTAATGTTTTTATGTTCAAGATACATTCATTTTTGAGTCTAAGATCCGGTTTTTAAAGTCCAAGTACTGTTTCATTGTTTCAAGAGTTATGGGTCAAAACAGTTAGATTTCAAGTCATGGGTTAGATTTTAAGCAATTTCAATCTCACTTCTAGGATAGCTTAAGTTAGTTTTAAGCCTTTAAATTCCTGGCACAAGTATATTGTAGTATAGATTTTATAATTTTGAGCTTAGTTTAAGGTTTAGTGCTTATTTGATAAGCTTATTTAGGCCTGCAAAAAGCCAATTTGTCTTTGTAAAGAAAACCAAAAATTCAGCATTCTGAGTGAACAAGCTTTTTCATTTAACTTTTTCATGGCTTAAATGAGTTTCAAACTGTTTTCTCTTGGAAGATTTAGATAGCTTATTGTTCAAGGATTTCAATGGTATAGGTCTTTAAGCCACAAGGATCCATTTAAGGGCTTAAAAATAAGCCCAAAATTGCCCCTTGGCTGTTTTGATTAACAGTTTTAAGCCATTTGCTTATTTGCTTTTTAGCCCTTGTCAGCTTATTTGCTTTGCTCAATATGGTTCATATGTGCTTATTAGCTGTAGTTCACTATCTGTTTTAGCTCATTTGTGCATTTGGATTGCTTATTGGTGCTTAAAAAGCTTAACAGTTTAGCCATTTTAGTCTTAGTATAAAAAGTCTTAACTGTCAAGTTTTGGTGCTTATTTCTGTGCTTATTTGTGGTTTGTGAAAAAAGTTGCTTTATTAAAGTTGGTCACATTTGCTTAATTTATAAGTTTTAAAAAGAAAATTCAAAAAAAAATGTTTCCAAAAAAGAGAGAGGCATGGGGGTCGAACCCATGACCTCTCCCTTTACACATACTCGTCCCAAGCAACACACACACAAACCACCAGCACAAGTAGGGCTATCTGTTAGCCCTACGCACCATTTAATTTTTATACACACTTTTCCCTTTTAGCTTATCAGCCATTCTTGGCTTATTTCTGGCTTATTTCTATCGGTTCTTTCAATATTCTATTTTAATCTTCAATGAGAAGGGAAAGTTGTTGAAATTCATAAGATTAGGAGGTGTAGAAGTAGATAGGAGGCAGCATTAGTACTCGCTCTTGGTTCAATGCCAAGACTTCTTGACATATCAAACTTGGAATTTACTCTAATAATGGCTAAACCATCACGAGCATCTTATCTAAAAATTCACCCACGGGGAAATCTAAAGACATCTTGCATCATGGTAATTCAAAGAATTGTAGAACGTATCAAGTTGATGTAATTCCGAGAAACCATGATGAGGACATTGACGAAGAAGTCCTTTGAAACGTTCCCATGCTTCGTTGAAAGTTTCATTTGGTTTTTACAAGAAAGTAGTGATTTTATTCGTAGGTAAGTGTTTTCGAAGGTGGAAAGAATTGGTTTATGAATTTCGAGACAAGATCTTCCCACGTTAGAATCGATCGAGGTGGTTCTTTATCTAGCCAAGTTCGGGCTTCACTCTCGAGAGAAAAAGGAAAAAGCAAAAGCTTAATCGACGTATTTGGATCGCCGGATGTTCTAAGTAGAAGCTAAATTGTTGAAAAATCGGAGATGAATCGAGGGTCTTGCTACCCGTAATGTATTACTTTTGAACATAGATTATCAAAGGTTTGTTTAAGTTCAAAAATTGTTTGCATTTATCGGTGGTCAACAATTGCATCTTCGTACCTCGATGGGAGTTGTAGCATTTGAGATGGTCGATTGTCGGCTTTGGAATCTTGGGTTTCCTCAACAATAACCAGTGTTATTTGTTGTTGTCGACGATTTCGATTACGAGCTTGAGAACGAGTGCGCATGCACTAAAAAGAAATTAGAAAGAAAACAAAAATTACACTAATATTTTTTTTAACAATCTATTTTAAATGGATACACTGAAGACAACTTAAACCAAATAATGAATTACTTCACGGGAACTCTTAAAAAATTCTTCTTTAGATGAGTCGTACCTCGTAACGACACAAATGGCAAGTTTTTGAATCTTTGGTTCGATTTAGGAACTTTTCAAAGCTCACGGAACTTATTTATGATAATACCTCAATTGAAGGTATTATTAGTTGGTGTTCTTTTACCACTTTGTTTACCTCTGTATTTTTTTTCTTTTTTTTAAGGACAATTTTTTAAATTTTTGATTTTTTTATAAATTTATATGATAACTATACTAAAAAGAAAAAGAAAATATCTCATGTGTTTCTCTCTCTAGAAACTAGCCAAGTCCAAGAATCGACCCCGTGTTATGATATATGATATACCACAATATTGCAACTGCTTTGATTTGTCTTTCCACTGGCAGGGTTTATAACTTTTCAAATTTGATTTTTGATGGAATGGTGGCTAATTTGAAAAGTAAAACTAAGTTTTTAATGTACCCTCGCTTTCTACAAATGATTTTGGAAATACAAACTGAAAGCAAACACCCTTATTTGGCTGTGGCCTTGACCAAAAAGATTTTTGGAAACATGAAAAGGGGTTTTAGGGGGGGTATCAAGACCTTTATTGCCTGCTATGTTGCCTGTTGTTGCTCAAAATGCAAGTCAACCAGATCAAGCTGGAACTCAATCTCAACCATCATCCTCTACAGTTCCACCACCACCTACATCTCAACCTACACCAACTGAATCCACTACTATTCCACCTACACCTGTAACTGAACCAACATCTGAACCTTCATCACCTTCTACTGCACCTGAACATGAAACCATGGAGCACCCCTTTGAGCAACCATCACCTGAACACCAACTCATACTTATGAGGCAGAAATAGGGCACATGTCAGTAGATAATCTTTTTCAACTGGTTCCACAGTTAATGACTAGGATTGAAAGCTTGGAGATGGATCTCAAGCAGACTAAGCAGACTATGGGGAATGCAATAGTGAAGTTGGTGAAGAAAGTTAAGAAAATGGAAAAGGTTGTCAAGAGCAGACGAGTGGTTCTCACTGATTCAGAAAATGAGGCTGCTGAAAATTCTTCCAAACAGGGGAGGAATTTACAAAAAGATGAATCAGGAGTTTTTGAGACTCCCAAACAAGGCAAATCTTCAAGAGAAATAGATATTAGTCCTCAAGGTTTGGAAGCAGCTGAAACTCTAGCTGAAGCCCTTAGTCAAATCAAGACAAAGAGGAGAAATGTTAAGACTGGAGTAAGGAGGAGACTAGATGCTGAAGATGTTAGTACTGGCTTCGAAGATGTTAGTACTGGTTTCAAAGATATTAAGTCTGCTAGTGAAAAAGTTAGTTCTGGTGGTGAACATGTTAGTGCTAGTCACAGAGAAGGAAAGGCAGTACTTGAAGAGACTCCTCAGACCAAAAGAACAAAGAAACAAATCAGAGAAGGGCATGCTAGTTTGGCAGAAATAGCAAGAATACAAGCTGAGGAGGAGGCTAAAAATGCAAGGAGAGAAGAACTAAAAAGATAGGATGAATTGGCTGCAAAAAGATTACAAGAGGAGTTAGAGTTGTCTGAAGCTCAAAAGAAAAGAATGGATCAAGTGCAAGAGGTTGTTCAGTTTTATACAGAAGAAGATTAGGACACAATTCGGGCTAAATCGGAAGCAAATGCAGATCTGGTCAAAGAGATTGCAGGAGAAGATGTATCTGAGGCTGATTATGCTCAGAGAATGGTGGGTTTGATAAGTCAGAGAAGAAAACTTATTGCAGAGCAAAAGGCAAAAGCTCAAAGAGATAAACCAATGACTCAGGCTTAGCAAAGACAATATATGGCCACTTATTTGAAGAATCAGGGTGGATGGAAATTGGCTCAGATAAAGAAGCTTTCAGATGAAGAACTTAAAGAAAAATTTGAGTATTTGATGAGAAGCATGGAAAGGTTTGTGCCTATGGATACAGAGAAAGAGAGTAGGAAAAGAACTGGTTTAGAGCTTCAAACAAAATCTTCTAAGAAGCTAAAGTCTGACACAAGGAAGGATGTTTCTGTTCCTAAAGATAAGGATAAAGAGTCAGTGAAGAGAGAAGAGGAATTTGAGATTAAAAAGCCAGTTTTAAGATATACTAAAAGAAAATCTTTGGCAAGGAAAGGATTGCAGAAGAAGCCTGAATCTGCAAAGTCTGGCACTGAGGAGGATGTTGAAGCCTACATGGAGGAAAGAGTGGATGAACCATCTTCAGAAGAGTTTCCAATGAGTTCAATTCCACAAGGACTAGCACCAGCAAAGATAGTTAAATGGCAGATTATCAAGACTAAAAAGAGAGGTGCTTATCAGATCATCAGGGAAGATAACACAGATGTGGTATATGTGAACTTTCAAGGCTTATTGAATGATTTAACAAGAGATGATCTCAAGGAGTTGTATAGGCTGATGATGTTGAAGTATGGAGATAACAGGCCTGAAGAAGAATTTGAAAGGGTTTTATGGGGGGATCTAAAGACTATGTTTGATCCACCATCTGAAGAGGATGCTATTTGGAAGTTGCCACATCAACAACAGATACTCAATTGGAGATACTTTCATAGCTGCAGTGTTCATTGTTTGACTGTGGAGGCTGCACACATCTATATGCTGACTGAGGTTAAGTATCCACTACCACCCAGAGTTTGCAAAGCTATGCTTGAAAAGAAGCTTTTGGGAGATAGAAAAGATGAGGTCTGCTATCAACTCTTGAAGTTAATTGAGAAACAAGCTCAGCAGCAATAAATTTGTAAATGTTTGAAAGAATTTTCAGAGCTGTGGTATATAGATAGAGAGCTGTTTATGTAAAATGGAGTTGAGAAGAGATAACACTTGGTGGAGGTGCTATGCACTAACACAACAAATGGTTATCAGTCCACCATGTCTAACAGACATAAGGACTGGCTAGTCCAGGAGCAAACGGCTCTTGGTAAAGACTTCTCAAATCCGTTTATGGCTGACAATTTGCCAAAAATTGTATGGTTATCAACTCACCATATCTATGTTTGTAAAGAGTTGGCTAGCCCACAAGGTTATGGCTTGTGGTAAAGGCTGTGGAAAATCCATTTATATGGTTGACAGTTTACCAAAAACTGGATGGTACTCAACTTACCAATGATTTAAGTTCCAAAAGTTGAACTGGTTACTAGTCCACCAGGGTGATGCCATGATTCCACCAAAGGATTAGCTAGCCCAAGAGCAAACGGTTACTTGGTAAAGGCTTAATCAAATCCGTTGATAGCTGATGATTTGCTAAAAATCATATGGTATTTCAACTCACCATGTTTCATGTACTAAGAGTTGAAATGGTTATCAATGTACCATGGTTTATAAACCAAACATTGGCTACTCCAGAGTTAATGGCTAACTGGTAAAGAGACATCAAATCCATTCATTAAATATTCCAATAATTCAACCTCTCACAGGATTTAACTACCTGGAAGTGATGAGAATATACCTGAAAAACTTTTATGATTGATTGTACATAATAGTCAATGTTGCTGCTTATTCAAGTGTTGCTTGTCGCTGTGAAGTACTGATTGTGCTATTTAAAAGATGTGATGCTGCAAATACCTTAAGTTGATGATTCAAGAATTGCTAAAAGGAAGTGCAAGACTTGGTTATACAGAAAATCATCATGTTGCAGTTCAAGAATAATTCCAAAGATAATGCTTACAAAATCCTCAGGAAGCTCATAATGAAGATATTCAAAGAAACTTGAAAGTCACAAGTGAAGAATCAAGTAGGGATAATGTTTAGGAATTATTGTAAACAAACTTAAGTCTGGTAGTTATAGAGTTAAGTCTGGTAGACATAGTTAAGTCTGCCAGTACTAAGTTAAGTCTGGCAGTACTATAGTTAGTACTGGTCTTATATAGTTAAGTCTGTTTATGTAACAGAATAGTGATAATAGTTATCTTAGAGATATCTTAGGAGATATCTTAGGAAAGGATATGCATTATCCTTTTACACATTTGTAAAGCCCATTAGGGTTTCCTTGGTGTATAAAAGGAACCCTACGGCACAATGTTTAGTATGAGATTGAAATAGTATTCTAATAGAAAATAATAGAAAATAGCAAAGTTTTACATTGTGTTCTTCTTAGTACTTGTGTTAAGATTACGCATTAGCACATAGTATTCATAGTTAGTGTCTCTCATATAGTTGATTTAGATTTATTCAAGTTAACTATTGTCCTACAAAAGGCTAAACAGATCCAAGACTTTGGACCTACATGATGTTTACTTTGATATTGAGCCCGATACGGGAGTTTTTACAAAAGTGGTGGATGATATTTCTGATAATTCGACAAGAGAACTTTATGTTCATGTGACTAATGTTTTAACCACCCTTTCTCCGAAAATGACGACAAAGTTTTCAATCCTGGAATTCTTGCTTCTAATGAGGAGAAATATCCTCATCTCATATCTCATCGGGGCTTTAAAGCTTTCCAGGTCATTTCTGATTTTTTTGAAAGCCCGATGATGATCTATGGAGAGGATATTCCTATCTTGGATGTTCCGTTTCTCTATTTCTATCCTCCTTGACCAACTCAAGTATGGGGGATCGAGTCAGGCTTAAGACTCGATTAACAAAAATAAGCGCTTCATGGGTGGCAACCCATGCTTATCCTAATATAATTATAATAGTAGTAATGAATAAGTGTGACGTGAGGAGGATCGCCTCTTCCTTTCTCGTGTTTTGTGGTTTTTGTTGTATGTCCATGATTGCCTCATATTATGAAGCCTTTCGTGCTCGTGGTTTTGTCCTTCGTTCACTCGAGCTTTAATCCTTAGCATCTATGGGAATCCAATATCCTAAATCTTATCGACTAACGTTTATCTTTGAGCATACTTAATAAACAGCTTTAGATTTACATAGAGACCCTTCTTAAAACATTGATGACAATGTTCAATTCTAGTATGGGGTGGGGGAATCTATTGATTTGATTGTGCCTGCAGCCGTTGTTTTCACGTAATCTTGTTTTTACCACCAAAATACCAAAAAAATGAAGAAAAAAAATTTAATTTTCAAAAATAAAATAAGTGTTTTATCACAATGTTGACTTTCCTGCTGGGTAGAATAAGAATAAATTTTGACTCGATCGAGCGTGTTGAGCTCTTAGCTTTGTCCCTTAACCGTTATAAACTTGACTAAGCATTCACGAATCTTTTTATTAAAGATTTTAAAGTTTCGAAGAACGAGAAATGATAGAGTTAATTATGAGTTAGAAGATAAACAATGATTAGTTGGAAATCTTAAGAGATTATAAGTGTAGTTTGTGGCTTTTTCTCCCATAAGCTTCTAACCAGACTAATAATACGTGCACTTTTCAAAAATTAAACTTAAATCAATGATTTTTAAAGTATGGTCGATAACAATAATTTATTTAGTATTAGTTCAAATTTATACTTTAATTTTCTAAAAAGAAATTTTCTCTATATCATGGTAATATAAAGTGTATAAAAAAATATGAAAAATGAGGTAATAATAATAATAATAAAACTGTGGGCTAATAAAAGTTTACTGCATCTTGCCGGCTCACAACCGATGTTGCAATCTATTAAATAAGGCACATAGTAACTATCCGAGACTGATAAAAGTTTGTTGCATCTTGCCGGCTCACAACCGATGTTGCAGCCTTCTAAAAGGTCGAGGATTTCCTTAGTTTGAAGGATGTATAATTATATTAAGTGTAATATATGTGATTTAATAAATATAGGGAAAATCTCTTTTTCTTAAATTTAAATATGCTTTTGAACTAAGACTATTTCGTTTTAAGTTGTGATTTTTCTAAATAAATTATGTATATACGGGAAATCCAAGGGTTTTGAAACCGAAGGTCCGTGAGTCTCGATACTAGTCTCTGTGGGGTGTCAAAAGCCTGGTCACTTAGCCGCAAGGTTGGGATGTGCCAAGACGAAAGTCGCTACATGGGATGATCTCGCCTTCAAACTCATTACTTTTGGGTGGAACGTGAAGCATAGAAATTTTGCAAAACGTTGATCCATGGTTGAAATTCGAAATGGCACATTCACCTACTATATAATAATTGTCGGGAGTGAAAAGTTTCACAAGTTACAAGTATGAGTAGTGTTAGCATCTTAACTTATATTTAACGGTGATTTCGTTTTTGAGCTTGGTTTGGGACAAGTGAAAAATCGGGGACGATGAATTTATCTTTTTGGGCATTTTAGGATTAAAGTGCTTCTTGTTCTATGACCCTAAAGTTATGAAAATAACGAAAGTCCAAACATTCTAGTTAGAAAAAGAAAAAGGAAAAATATAAAAAAAATATGTGTAGTAGTTAGTGTAGATTTATAAAAATGGTTAAAACGGGGCTTTTCAAAGCTAATGATTCTTTAATTCCCCTTGATGAACACTTAGCTACTTTTCGAGGTAATTAGTCAAGGGGGATTGAGATTCTTGGTTTTCTAAAGTGTTTACTTATGGCATTGCGTGAGGACACGACAATAGTTTAGTATGGGGGATTTTGGTATGTGCTTAATTACACATACCTTTTACCTATAAAAACGAGCCTAAATGACCAAAAACGGACATAAAATGCCAAATATATGTGTTTTGCTTTGTATACTGTGCAGATAACGGATATTCACTAAAGGACAAAACCCGAAGCCAAAACCGACAAAACTGAGCACGAGAATGGAAAGAGCGTTGAAAAAGTCAAAAGTCAAAAGGTCAAATCGAAGCCAAGACGTTGCAGGGCCAACCCGTATCCATTAAAAGGACCGGTCAGCCTCAAAAAGTGTTTATCTACTCATTATAAAAGCCCAAATCTAAAACCACTTAAACCGGCCCAAACCAAAAGCCCATTACACTTAACCATACTCCCTTAACCTTTTTGCACCATTAATCCCTATGGTTTTTACATAATTAGTCCCTCAACCCAACTTTCCCCTAACCCCGTTAATCCTTTTTCCATTAACACCCGTTAACCCAAACACCCAAATCAAAATTCCCGCCAATGCTACTATTCATCTGTCACTCTCACCTCTCCCCTGCACCACGACAAATAACACTCACACCCCTTAACCTAAACCGCGAAAACTGAAAACCCCACCCCAGATGAAAACAAAGCCACCTTGTCAATCCCTTATAATTTTATTGGACAAAGTTGAATCAAGGGCTCCGATGATACTTACTTGTGACCAAGAAAATTTAATGGCTAAGATGATGGTTTCGAGCTCACTCACAAAAGAAACACACCTTGATGACCTAGAACTTTCTCAAGCCAGTTATAAAAGAGAATACCACTAGTTCAGCAAGGGAGATCTAGTTTTAAGTACCTTTTTATTGTAAATTTATAGCTTATTCAAGTTTTCTTTAAGTCTTTTAAGTTTATTGTAATTTCCTTTTTGAAGCCTTGTACTATTTTTAAGTTTTAATGAAATTGATGTTTTTATGTTAAATCCTATTTTTAAGTTAATGCAATTTATGTTTAAAAAATGCTTGTTAAGCTCTCTTAAGTTGTTTTCCTTGTCATTTAAACTGTCTTACATAAGCTATATAAACTTTACTATAGTTTATATAGTTTAAGTCTTCTTTACTCAAAAATCACTTAAAAAGCTAAAATAGAAGATAAGCCAAAAAGGGAAGGGCTTATGGATATTACCAGCTTATCTATGATAAGCTGGAGCTTGTAGACCAGCTCTTTGAGAGCTTATTTGCCCTTGTTTAGAGCAAAGGGCAAGGTACTCTCCTACTTTTCTCATTTTAGCTTAAAACTGCTTATTGCTTATTTACTTGCTTATTAGTGTTTATTTTTGCTTATTATGCTTGCTTATTGCTCATATGTCATTTACTTATGCTTTTCATTAAAACTATCTTTTATATTGTTTTAAACTGCTATTCTTGTTTGCTTATTTTAATAGCTTATGTTTGAGTTTTAATTTCTTATTTGTGCTTATTTAACCTAATGCTTTATCTGTTTTTACTTTTCCAAGCTTAATTCAAACTTTTGTAGTGTAAAAATGCAAAATCAAAATTTAAAGTGGTGTTTGGAACAAGCAGTACTAACCATGAGTTAGTACTGTTTGATTACTTTTGGCTTTTAAACCAAATTTGATTAGCTTAAAATAGGTCTTAGTAACAGCTTTTATAAGTTTTTAAAGTCTAAAACTCATTTTCATGGTCTTTTGCATAAATGGTTTAAAACTATGATGTTGTTGTTCATTTAAAACTGCTTATAGCTTAGATTTTATAAAATTCACTTTAGTTATTTTTTTTATGCTTCATGTAAGTCTTAAAATGCATTAGAATAAAGTAGTATAGGTTTGCATTTGTTGTCTTAAGTTTGCCAAAAACCTGTTAAGTTCAGTTTGTAGTTCAGGTAGTATGCAAGTTTTAAAAGTCTCAAAGTTTTTTTTGATTGTCAAATTTAGATAAGCTTAAGTGTGTTTTAACTTATGATTTTTCTTGCACAAGTTCATTAGAGTATAGGTTAGATATGTTTGAGCTTATTTTAGTTTTATAAGCTCATTTACTAGCTAAAAATGTAGGCGAAAAGTAGCAATTTTCCAAAACAAGAGTCAGTACATACTGATTTTAATCAGTATATACTGACCTTTTCAAAAGCCTCTTTCTAGCTTATTTAGTAAGTCAAGATGCTTAATTCCTGCTTATTTTAGATGTTAGTAGTATAAGCTTATTCTATTTTTAGGTTTTAGCTGGTAGCTTATAGGTTAAGCCTCTTAAATTTAGCTTAGAAAGTAGCTTGTTAGCCTGCTTGTCTGTTTTTAATGCATTCTATCTTAGTGCTTTTCAGTCCCTTTCAGCTTGTTTTCTTTGCTTATTTTTAATCCTATTTGCTTATTAGGTTTAGGGGGCATTCATATGTGTTAAGCTTTATTTGTTTTTCATTTGCTTATTGTGTTTAAAAAAGCTAAACAGTTTAGCTTTTATGTAACTTAGTTAAAAAAAAGCCAATCTGTCATTGCAATTAGCTTATTACCAGCTTATTTTTAAGATTTATAAAAAGTTCCTTGGTTAAAGTTTTTCATTTGTGCTTATTTTATAGCTTTTTAATAAAGAAAACCAAAAAAAATGTTTTGTAAAAAAAAGAGGTCATAGGGGTCGAACATGTGACCTCCCCTTCACATCACCAACACCTTAGCACACACACTCACTACCAACTGCCCTGGGGTCTTTTTCATTAATAGGTTTGTAACATTTATTATTAGCACTCATTTTAATTTTAGCTAGTTCGAGCTTATTAGCTTATTATCTGCTTCAGCCAATTTTCAAGTTTTCATTTTTCATAGATTCTTCATAGTATAAAGTACTTTTCTTGAATTTTTTAGAATTTTCCAAATTAGTTTAGTATTTTTAATTAATTTTTTAGATTAAATCAGTTTTTAATTCATAATAAATAAAATAAAAGTCAAAAAAATATAATTCTTTTTTTTTAATTTTCTTTTATCATTTAGGACCTTTAAAAATTAAATTTGCTTTTTTAGGGTTAAAATTTAGAGATTTAGGTTTTAAAGCTCGGTTTTTGATCCCGTTATCATTTTTCGTGCTTTAACCTTAATTGCTTTAGTTTTTTAGCTTGCCTTTACATGTTTTTGCATCTTATTAGTAGAAATAGAATCTAAACCAAATCATTGAATCATTAAATCACGCGATCACAAACGTAACCTTGATTCTTAATTCACGCCTCGTCGGGAAACGACCCGGGAAGGTTTTGGATTTTACTTTGGATAAAAGTAATATCTTTTAAAAACCTTACGGAATACTTACACTCTCTCATGATTTGATATTTTGGTTATATATTATATATATGTATTAAGCAATTATTACTATATATATATATATATATATATATATATATATATATAATCTTAAGAATCAATGTTCTTACTAAAATTAGGGCTTGAAAAATTAATCATCCATAAACATCAAAATTAATGTAATTAACAAATTGTGTTTGTGATTTCTTTAGTTAGGAACAACATCTTTCTTTTTAATTAAAAATCGTCTCATGCATATAAACACTGTGTCAAATAATTTTTCTAAATCCTAATAAGGATAATCAACTTAAACAATGTGTTACGCATTGGTAATACATGTAAAAACGAGTTAAATCTCAATAACTTGATTTCAAAAGGATAGTATGGACACACCTTGATCGTTATCAGAAATATTATCAAGCTTGATTTTCAATTTAACAAAAATAATTAGTCATATACATTAGGTATAAACGATGAAACAAACTCATAACTAAATCTAAATTTATTCCATCTTTTTTAAAATAATCCTTCTAGGTTCAAAATGCCGAAAGCTATACACAGAGACCACCAAGACACCGCCTATTACATCCCAAAACATCATCAAACCCCGGTTCTCTCAGGCGCCGATCGAGCCATCTTTAAAAACCTTGAGCGACGTTTCTTTCATGAAGGATGCGTCGTAACCTCATCCTACTTTGATGATTCCAACATTCGCCAAATATTTTCCGCCATTAAATTTTATTGTCTCTTGGATATCGACGAACAAATTTGTCCTCTATTTGTTCTCGAGTTCTACAAGAGTGTTCGGATCACTCAAAATGTCAACAAAACGATTTCCATTGCTTTTATCATTCGAAGCTATGAAATCGTTCTTCCCCTGCATCAATTTTCCCACATCCTTTGTGTTCCATGTGAAGGAGCATGTATATACACCATTGAATGGTCTATTGCTGCTCTTCCAAGAAGCATTGATCCCAATCCCATCTATCTCACTCCTTTAGATGATTCCTTCATTGTCTGTGACGCCATTTTCAATGAAAGACCATCTCCTAAACGCCTCACTAAAAAAGGTGAAATGATTGTTCATGATCCTTTTCAAACGGAACTCTCTGAAATGAAGCTCGGTTTTAGAAAATGGGAAAGCATCCTAAGCGAAAATGTCATTAGCCTCTCAGGAAACAAAGATCATCTTAATGCTTGTCTCGTTTACATGCTCTTTTATCTTGCAAATCGAAAACCCTTCAACCTTTCCTATTACATAGTCAAGAGAATTGTTAGGGTGATCAAAAATGTCGTGATGGTGCTCCTTTATGGAATGCTCCTCACTCGACTCTATAGGCATGTTCTCACCATCCAACCATGTCCTCTAACCGATGCACAATTCTTTATAGATCATGTCATGGTTCCCCTTACCAAGGGACGGGTGAGGAGGTTCTTGGTTGATGGAAAAAGGCCTCACCCTCAAACATACTCATCTTCCTCCTCAACTCAATCTCAACCCAAGATCAAGAACAAATCGACCCGGTTGACAGCTACACTCTCGGCCTCGTTAAGTATTGTAACCAACTTCCACCCATTTTTGGAGGAGCATCGGAGGAATTTAAGCAAACAAAAGGCATGTTCAAGTGTTTCAGTCACTTTATGTCAAACCTTGGAAAGAAGAAGAAGAAGTGAGGTTCATTGACCGATGGAAATTTGTTTAAAACTTATGTTTGGTAAAACAATTTGGTATCACTTTGAGATTGAAACTTTGTTTCTTTTATGGTTGTAAGTCTCAAATATTTGGATATTGGTCTGTAAACTAAAATATTTATGCTTGTTATAATCTTATTAAGCTTGTTAGGTTAGTTAGCATAATTTCAAACAAGATTAGGGAGCGTTTGGTTTAACTAGGAATTATAAGATCATACCCACTTTGTCTCACTAATTGACATTTGCCTCATTTAGGAATATATATTGATCACTTTTAAGGTAATAGAATAAAAACTAGAAGTCTTTTGCCGCGTTTTTGGAATCTCAATCTTTGTGCAAACTTGGTACCCTTTGCAGCAAAGGCCGGTACCCTTCTACAAAGGGAACTGGGAATTCCGGTACCACAATAACTTTTTGGTCATTTTAGGTAGATAACTTTTTTACTCAACACCTTATTTAGGTAATTTATACATGTATTAAGGCTGCCCAATAGTTACATTTGACTTATATTGCATTTATGCAATCCTAATGATTGTTTGTAGAGAAAAAGTAGTGGTTAATTCATTTATTATTTTGCATGGCTTGATTATATAAATTAACAATTACTATCTCCCAAAAACTTGTAATTACCATCTCCTAAAATCCTGGTATTTACAACCCTAATACATCCTTAGTTCATCTCTAAAAAATGGCCTCAAGTGCTTCCTCTTCCACTAAAAACCCACCAAGAAAGGTCGCTCAAACTAGCATCACTGATATCCCATCCAATGAATCATCACCACTCTAAGAAAACAACCACATTACCATAACACTTACCATAACTCTTGCTCTATCACTTACTTCACCCTTAACCAATAACCATTCGCTCCTCAACCAAACGAGCTTTCATCCTTAGCACCACGAGAACTTATTTTTACCACTCCACCAACTTCTCCTCACCCTTTCTTGAACAATGTCACTCCTCGCCAAGGCGGAAACGCAAGGCGTAACGTAAATGGAATCATCACAACACATTGATGTCATAATAGAGAATAACTAAAAATGCAATAATAAATAAATCAAAATGTTATGATGATACCTGACACAAGAGGGGACTTGTACCGAGGTTAATCACAACAACAACAATACATAGTCATAAAGTATTAAATCCCGAAATAAAGCAAAACATCATAATCCAACTTATCCTAAAAACAAAAGTACAAAAGATAGATGATAGATAATATGACTCTAATGCAAGATCCTATGGTACATGTAAGCATTTAATCAACACGTAATCAAATTCACGCATATAGGCTTAGATTAGCACTAGCGTCTCATACACGAAGCTTACCTAGAATGAACACAAAACTTATACACAATATGTGTAGGCGTTACCCCCGCTCCAACATTCACACAATACAGGTAGGTGTTACCTTTGATCCAATATCACAAAACACGGGTAGGTGTTATCTCCGATCCAACATGCACACATTTATAGCAATATAATAACACATTTTGTCCAAAACAATAAATCAACTTAACACGGCATTTAAAACATTTCAAAAACAATTTAGTACCATTTTGACCCAAGAAAACATAAGAAAATGGGGCTACGAATACTCACCTCAAAGATCGCACGCGCACATAAAAATCCAAGCAAAATCCACACAATCATATTACACGAGTTACACATGATCAAAGCTTTATAGCCCTATCTATGTAACCTTAAATTGATGGATCCTGATGTTTGTAAATACACCCATGTCCATCCCAACAAGTTTTCCACACTTTATCTATAATCTATTTATGTCCTACTTCATCATTCAATGTTCCAAATCATTACAGAAAATTAAGATCACTTTACGAATTTCTATAGAATACCAAACGACCTCCTATGCCTTTCAACTGCTGACCACATCAAGTCCAATGATTTCTAAACCTAATGGAATTTTTCCAATAATTTTTATTAAGCATTACTATTTTTCAAAAATTCTACAACACAAACTGTTTAGAATTTGATCTCATTGCATACCAAAATGTTGGATTTTTCTAAAAATACTTTGACAACTCAAAAAGCATAGAAAATTTAATTGGGATTACTAGACACCTAAAACCCCTTCCTGAATTATTTTCATAAGTTTTTAGAAAGATTTGATAGGGTTTTTGACCTCACAAACATGACCCGAATCTATCCAGAAAACTCATATTCGACAACGAATCTTGTAAAAATATTTTGACTGACTTCCGCTTACCCTTAACTCTCGAGACCTAATTCATTGGAAAGTAGGCTCTTTGTTGATAATTTTAGACACTAGGAACTCTATAAAACTCGCTCATATCATCGAGTTATGACCCGTTCAATCTGACCTAAAATTCTGGTCACACACAGTTTCGAATTTAAATCATTCTAACCCTAATCAAACGGATAGTTAATCTTATAATTAACCCTTAATCAAAATTTTATGTTTATACCATATTAATTACTGAGATTTTATGAAACTCTAATTCCATCTATTAAAAAGTTACATTCATTAAATTAAAAAAAGATTGAATAAAGAGTTATACGAAAAAAACCTTTTTAACTCAAAAGCACACAATCTTGAACCCTAAATTTTCTTCAAATTTTTTAATGGTTTCTTCTTCTTGGGTGGATGTCGATCGAACAAGGGATAGGAGAGGAGAAAATAATGATCTTGGGTTTGGTTTATGGAGTACATATAATGCATGTTTAAGATGTAATTTAATTAGACTATGACTCCTTTTTTTCTTCTTTTCTTAAAACCGGTCGACACCCTCTTTTTTTATTTATTTATTTATTTTTATTTTAATTATTATATACTACAAATTACCTAAATGATTGTATTTTAATTAAATCCAAATTACACTTTAACTTATTCACTTGAAACCTCTAATGAAAACTTATTAATACTAAACCAAAAATTTAATTATTTTACCTATCATTTTTCCCAAGATATTATCATTACTAATTACATGAATTACTTAACGAACCTAGATTGCTAAATAACTTGAATCGAAATTAACGATACCCGCTACATTAATAGTACCAATGCTATAATAACGAAATCACATTTATTTAAACAAGGAAAATTTCATCGTAACCAATATGAAATGACAAATTCAATCATTTCTACCATCTCACACATATATCACAACTCATATACCATATCACATAAAATTAAAAGTCACATAATAAGCTTACGCACATAATTTGAATCACATAAAAACTAGTCAGGTTAACACTAACGGTTAAACTAACCTGGTTTGATCATTGTTGTCATAATGTCCCCTCCTTAGGGAAATTTCATCCTGAAATTTAACTAGTACTTCCATCAACGACATGCTCACTAAATAATTTCGAATATTTAGCTTTTATAAAATCCTCACGTTCCCATGTAAACTCAGGACCACGCCTAGAATTGCAACGAAATTTAATGATTGGGATCCTACTACGTTTTAACCTCCTAACTTCACGATCCATAGTCTCAACAGGTTCTTCAACAAAACAAAGAGTTTTGTCTACCTTAATTTCCTCTAATGGCACATGCAGATTTGCATCCGCCAAACACTTTTTCAGATTTGACACATGGAATGTGTCTTGTAAGGTACTTAATTCTTGAGGCAATCTTAAATGATAGGCTACAGGACCGATCCTCCCAATGATCTCAAATGGTCCTACATACCTTGGCGCTAACTTACCCTTCTTGCCAAAACGCACTATACCTTTCCAAGGTAACACTTTCAACAATACTTGATCACCAACTTCAAACTTTAACGGCTTACGTCTATTATCAGCATAGCTCTTTTGGCAATCTCTTTCCTCTTTGAGCCTTTCCTTAATCAATACCACTTTATCAGTAGTCTCTTAAACCATTTATGGACCAATCAACCGAATTTCTCTGATTTCAGCCCAGAGAATAGGTGACCTACGTTTCCTTCCATATAACACCTAAATGGAGCACATCGAATACTCGAGTGATAACTATTGTTGTAGAAAAACACAGCTAAGGGAAGATGAGTATCCCAGCTACCTCCAAAGTCTATCACACATGCTCTCAGCATATCCTACAAAGTCTGAATAGTAAGCTAGGGGTGAGCATCGGTTCAAAACCGAACTGAACCGACACAAACCGAACCGAACTGAAAATCAAGTTTGAGGAAAAACATAAACCAAAACCGAAACCGAACCGAAGTTTATCGAGAAAAACAAAAAACTGAACCAAAACCAAACCGAACAAAAAAAAAACGAATAGATAGTTTAGGCATGTTTTTCTTGGTTTTAACCCGAACCGAACCGAAACCGAACCAAACCGACCAAACCAAAATGAAAAACTATAAATATACGAAACCGAAACAGAACCGAAAATGATCGGTTCAGTTCGGCTTGGTTTGTCGGTTCGGTTCGATTTCAGTATGTTTTTCTCACCCCTATAGTACGCTCACTCTATTCATCCGTTTAAGGATGATAAGTTGTACTCATATCTAGCCGTGTTCCCAATGCCTTCTACAACGTCTGCCAAAACCGTAAAGTAAATCGTCCATCACGATTAGAGATGATCGACACAGTCACTCCATGCCTTGCTACTATCTTATCAATATAAAGTCTTGCCAACTTCTCCATTTTATAATATTCTCGTATAGCCAGAAAATGGGCTGACTTAGTCAGTTTATTGACTATTACCCAAATTGTTTCGCACCCACTATTGGATCTAGGTAGTTTCGTAATAAAATCCATAATTATTCTTTTCCACTTCCATTCAGGTATCTCAGGCTGTTGTAACAAACCCGAATGTCTCTGATGTTCGGCCTTCACCTTTGAACATGTCAAACACTTACTAACATATGTAGTTATATCTTTCTTCATACCCGACCACCAATATATATCTTTCAAGTCATGGTACATCTTATCCGTACTTGGATGAATATAGTACCTCATGGCATGAGCCTCATCCATGATTAATGTCCTTTCACTTCCTAGCAATGGAACCTAAATCCAGTCCATGAAGTACAAACCACCATCTTCCTTCTTTTCCATTTGTTGGTCCAAGCCACGCAATATTTCTGCTGGCGTGTTCTCTTCCTTAGACGCCTCACTCTGAGCAGCCAATATCTTGTCCTTAACACGACTATAATAGTCAATAACAATTTGCTTCAGTACCTCATCCCCCCTTTCGGTTAAATCCTTATCCTTCCTACTTTAATGCGCGTCAGCTCACGTACATTTTTTTGCCCCCTTTTATTGCCCCGGGTGGGATTAATCTTGCCCGGGTGATAACGAATCTCATAGTCGTAATCACTAAAGAACTCAATCCATCGCCTCTAACGCATATTCAACTCCTTTTGGTCAAATATATGCTGAAGGCTCTTATGATCTATGTATATAACACTTTTTGTTCCGTACAAATAATGCCTCTAGTTCTTGAGAGAAAAAACCACCGCAACCAGCTCTAAATCATGCGTCTTATAGTTCTTCTCATGTACTTTCAGTTGACGAGATGCATATGCAATCACCTTATCTCTTTGCATAAGTACACATCCAAATCCTTGATTTAACACAACAAAATAAACCATAAAGTCTTCTGGTCCATCAGGCAATGACAATATTAGAGCATTAAGCAAATTGTCCTTTAATATTTGAAAAGCTACCTCTTGTTCCATGCCCTAGTTGTACTTCTGGTTCTTCTATGTCACTGAAGTGAGGGGTTTAGCTATCTTATAGATATTCGTGATAAAATGTCGGTTATAACCTGCAAATCCTAGAAATGACCGTATCTTTGATGGTGTCTCAGGAGATTTCCAATTCTTCACCGCTTATATCTTACTAGGGTCCACGTGAATACCACTACTGTTAACCACGTGCCTGAGGAAATGTACTTCTTGTAGCCAAAATTCACACTTGGAAAACTTGGCAAATAACTTTTCCTTCTTGAGCAGCTCTAGAGCTAACTTCAAATAAACCTCGTGATCCTCCTTAGACTTCGAGTATATCAAAATATCATCAATATACAAAATGACAAACTTTTCTTGATGCGGTTTGCACACCCGGTTCATTAAGTCCATGAAAATCGTTAGTGCATTAGATAACCCAAAAGGCATAACTGTAAACTCAAAGTGTCCATACCGCGTCCTAAATGCGGTCTTTAGAATATTTGCTTCGTACACTCTTAGCTAGTGATAACCAGAACAAAGATCTTTCTTAGAGAAATAACTCGAGCCTTGTAATTGGTCAAACAAGTCGTCGATCCTAGGGAGAGGATGGCAGTTTTAATGGTCCGCTTGTTCAATTCCTGATAGTCTATACCCATTCGGAATGAACCAACTATCTTTTTGACAAATAACACTGGTGCTCCCTACGGAGAGTGACTCAGTCAAATAAAACCCTTATCTTGTAGCTCTTAGACTTGTTCTGACAAATCTTTCATTTTGGACGGTGCTAATCAATATGGAGACTTCACAATCGACGTCGCTCTAGGAATTAAGTCTATGCGAAATTAAACTTGTCGGCAAGGGGACAATCCTGTCAGATCTTCAGGAAATACTTCACTGTAGTCTCGCACGATCAGGATATCATATAACTTCTGTTTCTCTTCAATTCGCTCTCCTTGAACTCGAAGTACCTTGCCACTTTCCAAAGGTATCCTAACCACCTTCTCATGGCAAACTATCTCAGCCTTATACACCCGAATCCTTCAGCCTTTATACTTAGAATACCCCAATCCAAATCTCCACAAATAACATCCCAAAACTCCCTAATGGCCAAACGGTATTTAATTTATAGTGAATAAGGGGAAAATCTCCTAACCTACAAGGTACGCATCCCACATATAAATGTCTAGTCAGTCCTTACCATTCCTACAGTTAGCAATTTTTAATCACATTAACTAGGTTATCTTATGATACTAGGTTTTCAACATTTTAAATGTAAAAAGGCAAAAAAACAAATTAAGGTGGAGATAAAGGCACAAATTTGGTGGAGATGAAACTAAAATTACCTCCAAAATCAAATAGTACGATAGCAAAATGATCGTTTATAGAAAATGTACCCATCACGATGTTAGGATCCTGATGAGTTTCAACTGTGTTCCCATTGAAAGCTTTTCCCTTTACTTGGTTCTTGTTGTTCCGTGGATTCTGATTTCCTTTAATTGTCAAGTGGTTCCCTACTTGACCTGGTGCTCGGTTCAGCTTAGGACAAGTATTACAAAAGTGACGTGGGCTTCCACACTCATAACATACTCTCTTATTATTACCCATTATGACTGCATTGACTGGCATCACCTGCTTGACTTGTGATTGACAATCTCATGCAATGTGACATGTTTTCTGATAGTTGTAACACAATCGACAAGGTCCACTTTCAGGATGATAAGCATAACACTTAGCACATATTGGATGAGAACATGCATACTCATTTCTAATAGGACCTACTACCACAAATCCTTTTACCACATTGATGTGTCGTTGTGTGGTGCATATTTTTATGATTCAAGTTTTAAATTTATATTTTGCCGACTTAACCAAAAACAATACTTTAACGGCCAGTGTACCCGATCGATGGTAGATTCGTAGTAAGTAGGTTGTCGAATACTTGAAGCGAGGTTAAATCTCTCAATTTATTAATATTTTGGTTATCTAATCTAAGTTAATTATAATCTAAGTCACTAATCTAAGTTACTATTAAAAAATCTAAGTCAAACCCTAATGCTAATCCTATGTTTTTAGTTCTAAATTCTGAATTCCACCTAATAGGTTAAAAAAGGGGGGGGGGGGGGGTTTATATTCCAGCATTGAGCAGCTTGAGAGACTGGCACGGGTTTGGTGGGGACTATAATCAATTCAAGACACTTTAACCCACGCAAGCAAATTAACAGAAGATAAAAGAACGGTCAAGTCTTATAAGTGAAAACTGCATTAGCCATCATTAATCCGATTAGAAGGTTAGTTTGTTTATTTAGTGCAATGATTACTTATCTCGAGGTGGTATATCATTCTTAGACTTTATCCACTTACTGCTTAACGACAATTTATATTCTAGTAGTCCACTTGTACAACTATCCAATGGAATCAGAACATTATTTGTTGAATTATGTAGGTTCACCTCCTAGTCAACTTGTTTAATAAACCAAAGGCAATTTCCATTAACTAGTTAAGCCAGAAGCGTATCCTTAACACGGTTTTAGAAAGACAATACTTGTGATCCTATGATTCTAGATGAATAAATTAATATATGGAGAGCTATCCCGACATCTAGATTATTTGGTCCGTATCACTAGATCCAGTTGAATGATAGGTCGCATACAAAAGCACGTAAACAAGTATAAATTGATAAACATAACAAGCATACAATAATAAATTAAGTAATCAAGATATAAACAAAACCAAATATTCAGATCTTCATAATAATGTCTAATACCCAAAGGTATTAGCCTTCAAACATCATAATTATTACAAGAGTAATGGCTTAGCCAAGGTAAACTAACCGAGTTAACGAATGATACCAAAAACTGAATGATTACAAAAGTATAAGAAATTACACGTTGTCTCCTATGGATTCGAATGCGTTGCAAGACCTCTTCGGCTCTTTTTCTCCTCTGAAAATCAATTTTTGTTGTTTAGGTATCGAGAATATGATTTATCACAATTAAAACTTGTTTTTGAGTTTTGTATTTATAGGGTCTGGAGTCGGTGTCGATACGGCGTATCCAAGGTGTTAGATACGGCGTATTAGAGCTTCTTCGAGTATAGACCATGTTTGATATCTTCCAGAATATTCACCTTCTATATCTTTAATACGGCGTATTGATCTTCTCTTGATACGGCGTATTGATCTTGAGTCCTTCGTGGTCTTTGGTGAGTGCAGGCACAGATACGCCGTATCTTCCTTGATAGATACGGCGTATTGGTTGTAAGAACTATAACACCTCGTGTTTTAGGTCATTGTATGACATTATGTAATTCACAATTTATTTTTAGGGTTTTACGCGTTTG
>BQNB010041975.1:0-43192 GCA_026074375.1 Tanacetum coccineum
TTTGCCATTTTTGGTCTGTTTTGGGTTTAATTGGGTTATTTTAAGTATAAATGGATATGTGTATTTTACACTTATCAAGATGTGATATGATCATCTTATAAAAATACATCGTTGGGTGATTTATACTTTTACTATACGTGTACTCGTGCACAACAACATGACTTTATAGCGACAAGCTTTTATAGTTGCATGATTATTTCATATGTTTTTTATATACATAAGTCCCAATATGCATCACTTTTAATCTTCATCAGTTTCACTTTTATCAATTAGACTCTAAACCCTTTTCCGTCCAACTAAGTTCCAAGCTGCATTTAATCAAGTTAGGCGAATCCTATGTAATTTTTGTCCCATGCGGGTCAAATTTGTTGCTAGTACTACTTTGCTTTGTTTTTACTTCAAAATCATTTTTGAAACTAGTTGAGATGCATCTAAATGGATAGATATGCATCTAATTCAAGTAGAAGCATCTCAAATGGGTGGTTATGATAATTTATCATCCTACTCATTTTAAGTTTTCTTACTTATGTATGCTTTTATGTGTGTGGATTGTTTATATGTATTTGTGTGCATGACATATAACTATTAACTTGCGACTCGACTCTCATTCAAAATCGTATATTTTAGCACGCAACTTATATCATAAATCAACTCGTAAGAGTGAAATATAACATAACCCTTATTGGCTCAATGTCACACTCAACTTCATCAAATATCAAATTAGCTTAAAATTTACTTTGATACTCCATAATCCATGATGTATGTCATGTCTATAGTTGTTATACGTGAATGGCTTGTTTATTAGAAAGAGTTACAATGCTTTCTATAAGTTTATAAATCAATATAATTTGATTGAAACATGTTTAAAGATCATTCTATAAAGCAAAAGTGTGTAAACTTAAATCACTTAACACTTATGCAAATAAAAACGCACATTCAAATGCTTTATATAAGTTTAGGTAAGATAAATAAGTGTATTTATATAGATTAAACTTAAAAGAGTTATCATTTAGTTGTTTAAAAAACTAGTAATAACCAAAAAATAATAGTGTACTTATTAGATATAGCTTAGCATAATTTTTATTAGTATTACCAGCAGCACTAAGTTATGCTTGACAGCACTAATATATACCTGAGCAGTAGTAACTCTAAGAATATCTTGAACTCTTTAAATCCTAACACATCATACGTTAGCATGTCATCATCATCATCATCATCATCTGAGATGACAATAACATCATCACAGTTCCAAATGACGAATTTGGATCAAAAAACAAATTGATATTGGGTGCGGGATGAAGATGTTATATAAACGAACAAAAGCGGTGAAAAAGTAGGTCTAATATAAACGATCATGAACTAAAGTAGTAAAACAAATTAGTAAAGTTTTAGTAGTAATCGTGGGTTAATGCAAGATGAATAAAAGTCTCAAATTAATATAGAGAATATTTTTCAAAATTAATATAGTATGTGTGTGTATGTTTGAAAATTAGATGCATTTACATATATAAGATGCATTTAATCAAGTTTGATAAATCTTATGTAATTTTTGTCCCATGTGGTTCAAATTTGCTATCAGTTTTACTTTTCTTTGTTTTCACTTCAAAATCACTTTCAAACCTAATTGAGATGCATCTAATTCAAGTAGAAGCATCTTAAATGGATGGTTATATTAGTTTACCATCCCTCTCATCTTAAGTTTTCTTCTTACTTATGCATGCTTTTATGTGTGTGGCTTTTTTATATGTATTTGTGTGCATGACATATAGTTATTAACTTGCGACTCAGCTCTTATTCAAAATCGTATATTTTAGCACGTAACTTATATCATTAATCATCGTAAGATGGAAGTAAAAAGAATAACACATGTTCAAAAAAAAAGTAAAAGAAAACACATCCCACGTAGAAAAAGAAAAGAAAGAAAGAAAAATAAAAAGCCTATAAATCAAAGTATAAGAAAAAAGAGGAGGTTTACCTTTAAGTAAATATGCAACTTAGAAATAAAATATTAAGATACAACTTGAATCTTAATAATACTAGAAAAATATATTAAAAATTTTAAAATAAAATAAGCTTAAAATTTTATATATTAAGTGTTGGCTTGTTAAGCTCGAGTAGCTCGTTCGGCTCGTTAAGCTCGACTAGCTTGTTCGGCTCGTTCGACTCGTGATATTTAAACGAGCCGAGCCAAATATTAGTTTTTAAAGCTCGGCTCGTCAAACTAATCGAGCACTAATATTTGTTCGAGATCGACTCGAGCTCGTGAGTATTAAGCTCGAGCTCGAGTAAAACGAGCTCGAGCTCGAGTAGCTCGTTAAAAGCTCGAATCGTTTACACCCCTAGTCCAAGTTAATGGTCATTTGTGAAACAAATCTTTCTAAAAAGAATAACATGGAAAACGAATAAAAGGACTCCCTCCAATAAATAACCCTTCGATCTAAGGAAAGTGGTGCTTGAAACTTATAAGTACCACCTTTAGACTAAGGGTAATCCGATCTTTTCATTTGGTCGGTTTCCACAAGACCCGATCAAACCCCCCACTAAGTTTTTTGACCGACCAAACTCACCCAACCTTTTCATTTGTTTGGGCTACTATGTGACCGAACAAATTAAAAGAAAAGAAACCAAAACTTGATGGTCCCCTCATCTCTAATACTCATTTGATGGTCCCATCCTCTTTATATAGCTGGAAATATGGTGGTCACTTGTCCAGTCAGATTACGGGGGTTTGGTCATTGTTTAGTCTAAGAGAAATAAAACTAAGGTGACGATGATGCAGCAGTCTGGTTTGGTCACCTCGTTTGGTCTAAGAGAAATAAAACTAAGGTGACGATCGGCAAGGTCGGTGACCTTGTAGCGCCTAGGCGGCGATTAATCGGCCTTGTAGACCTTGTTTTGCAACACTGATTTCCACGCACGGACATTAACCTTAATAGGAATCATTTTAATCCATCGCGTTTTAGATGACACCTCCGGTAACATGAAATCATCGATCAACTTCCTAACCGACGCTACCGAAAAATCACCCGAACCTGCCAAGGCCCAAACCCATCTGTCCTTCATATCAACAAGAGTACATCCCTCCACCTTCTCCTTTAGCAGCTCGAATTGAGATTTTTCAGCACCTCCCCTTGGAGCTCGACGAAAAGAGAACTCCAAACCTGTATGAGAAAGTTTCGAAGCAACATCTATCTTTTTATGGGATTCCAAAGCATACATTCTAGAAAATAAGGTTCTAAACTCAGATTCCCCTCGCCAAGCCACCTCCCAAAATGATGTGTTCGCCCCGTTGCCCAACTTAGTGTGAATGAAACTAACCAAATCTATACCACGAGACTTGAACAGCTCCACCTCATGAATAATATCAAGCCATATAGACGGGTAACTTGACTTCGCCTTCTTCCCTATTTTACCATCGTCTCCATGCAACGCTTTTATCACCCTAGCCCATAAGGACGAGCTTAGAGTACCAAATCGCCATACCCATTTGAACATAAGATTGCAAAGTTTTTAACCAGATGGAAGCTGCGCTTCAATAGCATTTTGTAGACAAACAGTGCTTTGAAATTTAAAAGAAACAATTTTTTATTGAAAAGATCGACTCTTGGATCATAGTTGTGAATTCTTCGTTGGATATAAATACTTCTGTGAATGAGAATTCTTCTACTGCTATGAATGATTCTGTGAATTATGTGGAATGTGCAACAAGTGTCTCAAACTTGAAGCTGAGCTTATCAAACAACACAACATGGTTGAAAATGTGTGTATATAAAATATCTAAAAAGATTTCTGAACTTTGGAACAACATGTATTTCTTTGAAATGCAATGCAACTAAATAAAGAAATTTTTCAAATGATTAACACTTCTGTGAACCAAACTGATATCTCATTCTTTTGATCAATGTTTGAATTGAACAATTTGACAAGCTGTGCGCTTAAAGCAAAAAGACACAACAATCAAGAAGTGAAAGCAAACTTTAATGTTTGATATAAAAGTTCCACCACAAACTCTTGTGAAAAAGGACATAGATGAGATTGAGACCATCAATATAGTCTAGAACAGGGTGACAAAACTTTTTAGCTGAGTATGAACATTTAACAAACTATAAACAACTCTATGATTCAATTAAACCATCACGTGTTCAGGCTAAAGAACATGTTGAATCATTGGTCAATCAATTAAATCAAACGTCTATTGAAATTACTGATTTAAATGCTCAACTCCAGGAAAAGGTTTTTGTCATAACAGCATTAAAAATGATCTTAGGAAATTCAAAGGAAAAGACATAGTTGACAATGCTGTCCAAATGTTAAATGCTACCACTATTGCTCTAGGATTGTATAAGCTTGACCCAGTAACTTTGGCTCCTAAGAATAAGAATAATAAGGAAACTCACATATACTTTACTTAAGCCACACTATGAACAAGCTGTATCTTTGGGAGATAGTGAACAACCAAATCCAATAAACCCTTTAGATAGTGCATCTTACTCTGCCTGTAAGTATGTTAAGCTGATTCAATAGATGCTAGGATATGTTAGAGATAGTTGCCTTGATATTCACAAACCTAGTGAGAAATTACTTGTTGTCACACTTATCAACAAAAAGAAAATGGTTAGGTTTGCTGAACCCGTCATACCATCAAGAACATCCCAAAAATAGTTAGGCTCTTCCCAAACAAAGACCAAATAGACCACTAACAATTCTGTGTCAACTTCTATAGGAGTAAGCCGGTTTACTAAATCTAGCAGGTCAAAGTCTACAGACAATACAAACAGAATTGTGTTGTTGAACCATCTAGAAATGCAAATGTGCAACATTCTAAATTAAATACAAATTCTGAGCTAATGTGCGTTAAATGTAATAGTTCTATGTTTGATGCTAGACATGAATTATGCTTTCTTATATTTGTTTCTGATATGAATGTGAGTTCCAAATCTAAGTCTGTTTAGAAAGCTAAAAAGAAAGAAGGAATAGAAACTAAGGAAAGTGTTTACTAAATTGGATATAACTGGTGACCTACAGGAAGGGAATTTCACTTTAGTTGGAAGTGCTGTGCCCTCTTATCTTGGATTCCTGCTCACTTATAAAGTGCCTATATAGGGAAACACAGTCCTCTAGTATAGTAGGATGCTCAACAATTTGTAGTAACTAAGGTTTATACTAAGAGACCTAAGGTACTAAGACTATGTATATTTCTATAGCCAACCTAAGATTGCAAAATTTGTGATTTCTACAGAAAAACGAAACTTGTACATCTCAGAGGATCCAATTCTTCAGTTGCTCCATCTCCTATCTTTCGTCGGATCTAGGTTGTCCAAAATTTTTTGTGGTATTTGGACTCCGGATGCTCCAAGCACATGACTAGAGATCGCTCTCAGCTCACCAATTTCGTTCATAAGTTTCTCAGTACTGTCAAGTTCGGTAACGACCATATTGCAAAGATTATGGGGTATGGTGATTATCATATAGGGAATATCATAATCTCATGTGGAAGGATTAGGACACAATCTATTCTCTATTGGTCAATTCTACGACTCAGATCTTGAAGTAGCTTTCAGAAAACACACATGCTTTGTTCGTAATCTG
Source organism: Tanacetum coccineum (assembly GCA_026074375.1). Lineage (NCBI taxonomy): Eukaryota > Viridiplantae > Streptophyta > Magnoliopsida > Asterales > Asteraceae > Tanacetum > Tanacetum coccineum. Next base: position 5,590 of record BQNB010041975.1, read on the forward strand.
TAAGGTGTCGATTTACTCTCAGGATCTCGGGAAACTAACCTTTATACATTGTCAATTAGGGATATGATGGCGTCTTCTCCAATTTATCTCTTGTCCAAAGCCTCAAAGACAAAATTCTGGTTATGGCACCGACAATTATCACATTTAAACTTTAGTGCTATTAATCATTTGGCTAAAAATAGTCTCCTACGAGGTCTTCCTAGATTGAAATTTGAAAAAGATCATCTGTGTTCGGCATGTTCTATGGGAAAAAGCAAGAAACAATCACATAAACCTAAATCTGAAGACACGAATCAGGAAAAGCTTAATCTTTGCATGGATCTTTGTGGGCCTATGCGTGTTGCAAGTATAAATGGGAAAAAAGTACATCCTCGTAATTGTAGATGATTACTCTCGGTTCACATGGGTGAAGTTTCTAGCATCAAAGGATGAAGCTCATGATTTCATAATCAAGTTTCTGAAGATGATACAAGTTAGATTAAATACGCCTATCAGGAACATTCGTACAGATAACGGAACTGAGTTTGTCAATCATACTCTGCGTAGCTATTATGAGAGTGTTGGTATCTCTCATGAAACATCAGTTGCGCGATCTCCATAACAAAATGGTATCGTTGAAAGGAGAAATCGTACTCTTGTTGAAATCGCTCGAACAATGTTAATCTACGCAAAAGCTCCTTTATTTCTATGGGCCGAGGCAGTCGCTACCAAATGTCGCGCACACACACTCAAAAACCCGCTCGCCCATTATACGGCGTCGCCATGGAAAAACTCCTTATGAGCTCTTACATGACAGAAAACCCGATCTATCTTACCTTCATGTCTTTGGAGCACTTTGCTATCTAAACAATGATAGGGAGGATTTGGGAAAACTTTAAGCTAAAGCTGATATAGGCATTCTCATTGGATATGAACCCAGGAAGAAAGCTTGTCGTATCTACAACCGACGTACATGAAAAATCATTAAAACTATCCATGTGAATTTTGATGCGCTGACGACAATGGCTTCTGAACAACTCGGTTCAGGACCCGGGCTTTAATTTTTAATTCTTACAACATCCAGTTCAGGACTCGTTCCAAACCCTATTCCTCAACAACATTGTACTCCACCACCAAGAGATGATTGGGATTGTTTACTCCAACCTATGTTCGAAGAATACTTTAATACTCCAACTATTGTCGTCTCTCCAGTTCCAGTCGCTAATGCACCAATAGCTGTTGATTTAGCCGATTCACTTGTATCTACGTCAATTGACCAAGATGCTCCATCAATAAGTATCCCATCAACACAAGATCAAGAACATTCTGTAATTATTTTTCAAGGTTTTGAAGAATCACCAAAAACACCACATTTTCATGATGATCCACTTTATGAATCTCTTCATGAAGACTTGACTTCTCAGGGTCGTCATCTAATGTGAGACCAATCCACACTCCATTCGAATCACTTGGTAGATGGACTAAAGATCATCCTATATCAAATGTTATTGGAGATCATTCTCGTTTTGTCTCCACCAGAAAGCAACTACAGACTGATGCCATGTGGTGTTATTTTGATGCCTTCCTAACTTCTTTAGAACCAAAGAACTTCAAATAAGAAATGACTGAACCATCATGGATCGATGTAATGCAAGAAGAAATTCATGAATTTGAAAGGTTACAAGTTTGGGAATTGGTGCCATGTCTAGACAAAGGCATGTTGATCAAACTAAAATGGATTTACAAGGTTAAGACTGATGAATTTGGCGGGGTACTTAAGAACAAGGCAAGACTAGTTTCTCAGGGATTCAGGCAAGAGAAGGGTATCGATTTTGAGGAATCATTTGCACTTGTTTCAAGAATAGAGGCCATATGTATCTTCGTAGCAAATGCGGCCAACAAGAATATGATGATTTTCCAAATGGATGTAAAAACAGCTTTCTTAAATGGTGAGTTAAAAGAGGAGGTCTATGTTTCTCAACCAGAAGGATTTGTGGATCAGGATAACCCATCGCATGTGTATAATCTCAAAAAGTCCCTATACGGTCTCAAACAAGCACCACGTGCATGTAGACTGCTGGTAAGTTCCTTCATTTTTAACATTTCTCCAAAGGAACAGTGGATCTAACATTTTCACAGGACAAAGGACAATGATTTTAACTGGTACAAATTTATGTTGAACGATATATATTTTGCATCGACTTATACTGCTATGTGTATATGAGTTTGCTATTCTGATGACCAATAAGTTTCAGAAGATGTCGATTGATGGGGCAGATGTCATTTTTTTATGGATTACAAATCTTCAACAGTCCAGGAGGCATCTTCCTAAACCAATCAAAATATGCTTTTGAAATTATTAAAAAATATGGTTTGCTAACTAGTGATTCTGTAGACACACCTATGGTGGAAAATAATAAACTGGATGAAGATCTACAGGGGACACCCGTTGATGCTACACTTTACCATGGCATGATTGGAGCCCTCATATATCTGACATCCAGTAGACCTGACCTTTTTTATGCAGTATGCTTATGTGCCCCGTATCAGGCAAAGCCTACTGAAAAGCACTTAAATGCTGTTAAACGGATCTTTCGATACCTAAAGGGAATCATTAACATGGGTCTCTGTTACTTGAAGGATACCAGTATGTTTCTAACAGCATATGCAGACGCATATCACGCGGGGTGTTAGGACACTAGATGCAGTACATCAAGAAGCGTTCAATTCTTAGGTGATAAACTTGTTGGCTGGTCTTCCAAGAAGAAAAAGAGCACTGCGATCTCGAGTACAGAGGCAGAATATAGTGCCTTATCTGGGTGTTGTGCTCAAATCTTATGGATGCGTTCACAGCTAACAGATTATGGTTTTCAATTCAATAAGATTCCTCTATACTGCGATAACAAAAGTGCGATTGCTCTATGTTGCAACAACGTTCAACATTCAAGAGACAAGCACATCGATGTACGCTACCATTTTATAAAGGAGTAGGTGGAGAATGTAATAGTGGAACTCTACTTTGTTCAGATGGAATATCAACTGGCTGACATCTTTACCAAACCCTTGCCAAGAGAAAGATTCAATTTCTTGATCGAGAAGCTAGGTATGAGAAGCATGTCTCCGTAAACGCTAAAACGTCTGACAGAGGAAGAGGACGAGTAAAGGTGGTTACTCGCGGTATATCCTGTATCATATGTACATAAGAAAACATAAAAACACAAAAATATTTTTTTATAAATTTTCAAAAAGAAAATAAAAAATTAAAAAATTAGAAAAATATAAAAATATGCATCTCTGGCATGTCTTCTGAAAATCGATAACATTTACGGCCTTAGAAATGTCATTTAATAATGATACGAGGCTGTAAATGAAGTTCGAGCAGAAGTTCAAAAGCTTTTAAAACAGGCCAAAAATGGCTTGCTATTATTTCCAATAGCAACCCGGTCATCATCTTAAAGGCAAGTATTTCAAAAAGAAAACTTGGCCTCATAACGGGAAATTTATTTTTATCGGGAATGAATTAATTTATATTCATTCAAAGGCTTGTGTTTACTTTGCAACACAACCCGTGCTTTCTTTATAGAAATTAATGTACGTGTTAGTGCATCTCTTTGTCAAAATAAGAGAAATCTTATATTTATTGGTAAAAAGTTGTCTTAACAATGAATCAGTGTTTTCAGTAATCACAAAAAGATTTTCAAAGACAATTCGACCACTCAAACAATGACAACAGCTCTATAAATATAAAATAGGTCATTATTTGAGGGGGAGAAAGTGTCATCAAATAATCTTTTAAACCGTCTTTCAAAATAAGTCACGGAATAAACGGATAAAGTTTTTGATAATGACGGATAACAATTTAAAGGGGAGTTCATTTATATTAACTACAAGGGCTTTATATGTCATTTGTTTCAAACTTTAGGGACTTATTTTCATGAAGACTTTTGAATTCGGCTTTAAACTACATTCGATCATTTATTGCCAACACTTCATAGTAGTAAAAGACTTAGGAATGTTTGGAAATACTTTCATAGTTTTAAAAGCCTTGAAGTTGATTCTCACGGGATAGATCTAAGCTTATTTATTCTTCAAACATGATCTCGCGTACATGTACGTACAAGGTTTTGCTGATTCCGAGGTGTCAAATCCAGCAAGGGGGAAGGAGTAGATGTATACATGATAGAGTCCATGGCCTTCTTTTGAGCTTGCCTTCATAGATAGCTTCTTTTGATTTAGGCCCTTCACTATTTCCAATCACATGGGGATGAGGACATTCTCGTCATCATTTAGTAAGCATCATTTGAGTTCTTAAAGGGAAGTGTTGGGAGAATAATTATTTAAAGCGTGAGAAGAGTTCTTTCTGATTCAATTAATGTTTTACCCGATCGGTCAATCGCTAAGCTTATTCTTAAAAAAAGTAGAAATATTTGATAAAAGAGGTGCACATAGGTATGATGATTCCTTTAGATAGTTAGTACCATGTAGGAAGAAATGTCTACTTCCGAGACTTAGTTGACTTTGGAGGTATCATTTCGTCTATTTATAGGATTTAATTGTCTACATCCACGACTTAGTTTACTTTGGTGTTACAATTTATATCATCACTATCCTGAAGAGAGAAATGCTCTCATCCGGGACTTAATTGACTTTGGTGTTGCGGTATCAAATTCTTGAAAGGGTTAATTGTGTACTTCGGATATCTGGGCTTTATACATCAAGACTGCTTGATGCGGCTTGCAAGAAAGTTTTGAATCTACTCAAGAAAGGATTGCCTATTTAGGGGGAAGCTAAGCCAACTACTTTTAAGAGGATACGGGGAAGACCTACGGCTGCTACAAAGAACCATATGATTCTATCATATGATGTTCTCATCATTCAGGTCATTCTTTCGTAATTATCAATCTTGTGAATATGTAAATATAGAGTGTAGACTAATATTAGGCAAATATCGTATTTGAGTATGAATTTTCAAGAATTTCTTAGTAAATTCAAAAAATTTCAAATTAACGTACTCAAACACCATATAATTCCCTCATAAGTTGAGGGGGAGCATTAAAATGTTCCAATAATTGGCTTGTTAATAATTGGACATTTTTCTCCCCAGATGCTTATTTTAAATCAATTGATATCCAAAATATCAAGAGATTTGATATTTTTGATAAAGAGAGAAAATGTGATTAAAATATATGGCTAAAGATGTAAATTTAAAGGACTCAAGTACAAGCTTCACCCTTCATGTGCTAAACATTTTTTGAATATCGATACATATGTTGAAGAGGAGCATTTTGAATGGTTTAAGGCTAAGAATAATACCAAAAGACCGACCATGTTTGTAATTACTTAGAGTTATAAGGTGGTTAGGATTAGGTATTCGTTCCCATGATCCAGCCAGAACCGGAAGGATCTACCCAGGGACATTCCATTAGTTAAAATAGAAGTCCTTGGGTATGATAAAAAGGAGAAAAGTGAGAAAAGGGAAAAGTGACAACTGAGATGGAGCTAGTACTGGAACAAACCCAACAAGGTACTAGTCATGAAGTCTCGGTAAGCACTGAAGGGGTTGAAGAATTAAAAAGAAAAGTTAAGATAAAGGGTGAAAAGAAAGAAGCCCTCCTTACACTTAGGCAGAAACCGGGTCAATGCATAAATTGTTAGAAACAGTAAGCTATTGTCTGGTATTGAAGACAGTCGTCATGGACCCAGTGACGCATGCACACCCTCCCACAGCACTCTAAGGTCTCTCAAAAGACTCTTGTTTCATTTCTCACGGAGATTACACTCATTTCTATCGACTTTCTCACTCCGAGTTAGTAGGTATTGAAAAGGTGGCAGTCTGCTCCAGCCTCCGATTACTAAAACCAAATGTGCACTATTGAGTCTAGAGCCAAAAGAGATCATCCATAAATCTAATTAAGACACTTATCCAAAATATGCTTGCTAATTCACACAATGTGAAAAACATGAAATATATATCAAGTGTCCTACGTATTATCCTTGTGATTTTGCCAGAACATCCAAGTGATACTTAAGTATTCACAGAGAAGGTGGGAATCCTGCTTGAGCCAACATCAAACAAGCTCTTGGTAGGTGACTTGTGAGATCCTACAAGGATCAAAATTGTGACACTGGATATCGATTCGGTCCAGCTTATGAATTCACGAATGAATTTTGAAAAGATTAAAATTGTTGGTGTGTTATAAAAACCGTTTCCATCTTACGCACCGACTGATTTCTAAATCAATTTTCAATCTTATGTCCATGGGAAGCCTCACAAGGGTATCTGGACATAGGAAAGCTGAACATGAACTAACTTAATCTGGAAGATAGTAACTTACCAATTCACTCTTACCGTATTGTCTGCTTTAAGACGCTTCGGTAATGAGAACGGCTAGTACAACTGCGAAACCCTATCAAGGAGATTCTTCGGAATTCTACCTCATCACAGGCAGTATTTATACTGAGTAACGGGGAACCGTGGTTGTTACAACCGTATTCGACGAATTGACAAAGCCACTTTTGTCCATATATGTTGTTTATCACTAATCTATTTATGCAGATTTCCTAACGGGGGTAGCAGTTTTCTCGATGACGAGTCGAAGCCAATACAACATGCTCATACTCGACCGACATATGTAAAGACATCATGAAAGCTCAAGTACATGTTTTAAGACTTCCGCTACTCTGATACCGTACGTCTTTCTTGAAGTGACGAAGTATTAAAGTTAAAGAATCTCAAAGAAGTTTCCGTCACTCTAATACCGAACGTCTTTATCAAAGTGACGAAGTGTTATAGTTAAAGAATTTCAAGAAATATGTCTTATTAAAGCTTTCAAGACCAAGAAACAACAACATTATTAGCATGTTGGTCTAAAAGTTATAAGTGTATAAGACGGCGACAAGATCACAAAATGATGATAAGAGATTATGCTTGGTTAATGATCTCAAGAAGCTAAAGATCATATTCAAGTCAAGTTAAAGAATCAAACTGAAGCCTAAAGTTAAAGATCACTAGATCATGTTCACAAAATGAATTCAAAGAAAACAAGTCTGCGAGCACAAGACTGAAGACCAAGCATAGTAAGCTAGGTTTAAGCTTTTGTAAAATGGAGTGACCTCCCTTAGAGGGATATTGTTAGGAATACAAAAAGTATCGATCACTTCCATTATATCATTAGATAGCTCGTAAGGTAATATTTGGTAACTTAGTAGGCTAGTTAAGCTAAAGCCCATGGTAAAACCCTAACCGGCCACCTATGTAAGTATATAAACCCTTTCCATGCTATGTAAAGGGTGTTGGTTGTTCATTTGTTTCATATAGTAATTTAATATTCCTTTCTTACTTTATCTCACTAAGTGTTCATCCAACCACCTCTCTTTCCCTTTCTAAACCCTAGATAGAATCCATACCTTGTATGTGTTAAGATATCTTACAAAACTTCATCATTTAGGTTACCACTCAAAAAGGCATTCTTGACATCCATTTAAGATCATTTCCATTGACAACTAGAGGCCACTTTAATCAAAGTTTGAACAATTGTCATTTTTGTAATACGAGAAAATGTTCATAATCAATGTCATACTCTTGAGATTAATATTTAGCAACAAATCGAGCCTTTATATCTTTCAACGGACCCATTAAATTTGGTTTTAATCTTGTAGACCCAACAAAAGCCAATATCACGCTTGCGTCCTGGCAAAGGCACCAACACCCTGCCAAAGTGGATCACAAACATATTTTATATACGACACCAGCTCATGAATAATGTGTACGTAAGCAATAAAATAAGCAAACAAACTAGAATAAAAAGACTAAACATAATCATTTTTATCAGACTTATGGCTATGTGTGGGTCGAACATTTGTAGGAGGACTACCCATATCTCATAGATGATTAGGGGAATCATATGATTGAGGTTGAGTAATGCTTGGTGTAGCCTTGGAAACTATAATTGGTGGTATTTCAGTAGTGGAGATGGTTTCTAGGGGTGTATCTCATACTAGTGATGTTTCAATAGTAGTGGGTTATGAGGTTGTTTGTATTATAGGTGACACAATAGGTGTAAGTTCTTCAAATAGATCAAATTTTATGACTTTAGATTGTGTCAAATCATGCAGGAATAGAGTAGTATGGAGTGTGCTTTAAAAAGTCAACATGGAGAGATGTATAATCTTTTGATTGATACTGATCATAACATACTCGATACCCCTTTTGAAAGAATTACCATCAAAACCAGAAGAAACACACTATAGATGTGGGATATCGGAGATTAATTTCTTACAACTCAACCATGTGCTTTCTAGACAAAACAAGTACAACCGGAGACAAGCAATAAGGAATAACCAGACAAAGTTCCATACAACTTTTCAAAATGAGATAAACCAAAATTATGTGCAGTTGGGATTATATTAATCACATATGTGGCCGTAAGAACCGCTTCTCTCTGAAACACACTTGGAACATCAGCGGATGACAAAAAAGATATAGTTGTCTCAACAAGATGACGATGCTTCTTTTTCTAGCTAACACCATTTTATTGGGTAGTGTTGTTCGTACATAAGAGGTCTGGTTATATAGCTCCCATCCAATTTATGGGTAAACACTAATGAATTTATTAGAAGTATTTCAACCCCCAAATCATAACGAAAGCTTTCTATATCTATCAAATGTGAGCATTAAAATTTCTTTGTAAAGTGTTTACGAAATTAGATACGACGCTTAATTTAACAGTAAACTCAAGTTATAGTATAACTTGTGATAAGTCATCGATTATTGAAACATAACATCTGGAGCCGATCCTTTGATGGATACACCTAAATAATGTTGAAAACTGCAACCAAAATATCGGTTTGAAATTAATATAATATGTTAAGGGACACTTTAACCGGCGATGTGGAGATCTCCTACAGCACCGATCAGTTTGTTACGGTAATGCAGCGCGGGGGTAAAGGTGTTGTGAGCTTTGGGATATCTTACTTGTGCGCGGGTGGGGTTCCGTCGGTGGGTGTTTTGGGTGGTGGGGGGGGGGTTTCGGGCGGGAGTTGTGTGTGGGGTGTAACTGATTGTTGTCGTGGCTGTATTTGGAAGTGGGGGCTACTGGGGTGTAGGGCGAGTTTTAGCGTTGGGGGCGGCTTTTGGGGGGGGGTGTCCTTGTCCCGTTGGTTACCTCGGGTACTTTATGTGGGGGGGACGCTTTTGTGGGTGGTCTGTCTGTTGTTAGTAATTTGGAGGGTACAGTATGTTAGTGGTAGGGAGGAGGGGGGGGGGTGGGTGTCTAGGTTTTTTGTTCGTTTGTTTTTACCTGTGACGAATCATGTTTTTTTGTTGGGATTGCCCCATTAGCCGCCCTTTTTATTTAGAAAATATCCTGCAGCTGGGTTTCATTATATTTGGTTATTCTGGTTGTACATAATCATTTGATTCTCACTTGTTACACCTTTTTTAAAGTTTGTCCCACTTTAGAGCTATTGGATCAAGATTATATAATAATAAATAAACCCCCTATTTTTGTCGCCAACTAGTTTTTATATTTTAAAAATATTTATCATAGTTGTTTTAAAAAAATACAACAATATATGCACAGGATGATTAATATCTCAAAATTCAAAGGGCACGGGATAAGGATTTTGGAGTATATAATTAAATAGGCGGATGTTGTTACGTATTACGAAACAACTCATGTTTTGTTCCATCTTTATGGAGTTTTAAGTAAGAATATTCTCGGAAAAAAATAATTTTTACTAATATGGTTCTATTTTAATTGATCATTTTTATTTCCATTTGGTATAAGTTATGTATCACATTGTCATACACGGGGGTTAATATTAAATATCGCTTATATGAGATTATTATTAAGAACACATAACAATTGTAATTGATTATTAAACATGGGAATTAGGCATTCGTTGTTTAAAATGGTGAGAAAGTATTTATTTATAATTATACAATTGTTTAAAATTAAGGATAAACTCGGCCACTTCACAATTATGAAATAAATGATAAAACACGATTTTTTCAATGTGTGCAAATACGGGAAAAGTATACAAAATAACTCGCCGCCAATATAATAAACAATTAAATTAAATTTTAAACCACGTGCGATGCACGGGTATTAAAAATAGTACTATGTTGTAAGATACTAGAGGGTTATTATTGATTGAATGAGTTACATATGTGAGATAGCATGTCTATTAAAATAAATAGATAGCTTGAATAATAAGCAACACCAAACCCTAAACCTAATGGACCACAAGCCAACTCGGGCTTGGGTACTATATAACCTAGTCAACCCTAACACTCCCTCCAATTTGACCGGTAGTCTTCGAACGGCAAACTGTGATGCTCTTGTTGGTGAAAAAGCCGCTTCTTTTTTTTCTTTTCTCCATGTCTTCTTTATGTTGCGTTTGGATTGAGGCATAGTTTGTATTCAGCGACAAAGTTGTTTATTGCTTACGACTTTCCTTTTTTTGACCTTTTTTATACGCGAGTGCTTGCATTGCCTTTAGGTAGCAGCGGCATTTTTTTTCAACTAGCGTCCCCGTCAATAACAATAATTTCCCAGCGTATATTTACAAAATAAAAATTTTGTGAAGGAAGACAAAAATTTATTGCATTGATTTCAACATAAAATTAGGATGGTCTATTTGATTGGATTGGGTTTTGTGGGATAAAGTTGTTACCAATCTTTGGTTTGAAATAAGAAAAAAAAAAAAAAATACTAAATTAAATATAAAGACAATAAAGCGAATCAACGAGGATCCCTCCGGAGACCGGAGGATAGGAAATTTTTAGTGGTAGGTTTACCTGAGCTCTAATACCATGTAAGACAATAAAATTATTATTGATTCAATGAGAGTTACAAATATGTTGAGAATCGATCGCATGTCTTATTTATATAAAAGGGACTTAAGTACTTTTTTGGTCCCTCGTGGTTGGTTTTGTGTTTTTTTACCTTTTGTCCAAATTCAAAAGAACGTTTTAGTTTTGGTCTAAAACACATAGTTTTCGTTCACACTTTTGTCCCTTTTTTTTAACCGTTTTCGTTAAACGAGTCCCCACCACGGGCCAAAACACGTGAGGGTATCTTGTTATTCTTATATTTATACATGAGGTTATAGTTTTAGTCCTTTTTCCTAAGTTCTCGCTATATGAAAAACCCGTATTAAACCTAAAAAAGTAAACAAAGCGTCATTTCATTTTGGATCCTCATAGTTTACACTGATCCAAAATCCTCTCATATTCAAAACAACCAAATTGCTTGACTATTTAAACATTCCATTTTGGATCCATGTGTGTATACAGTAAGTACCATTTTTAATGTAGGGGTTTAATTACTTTAGATGGGGGTTTTAATAATTAAAGATGTATTAATTCCAACTATCTATTTTTATTATGCAACACGTTAGATTTCCCAACCTGTTTTTTTCATTAGAGATACACGATGGTAGTGTGTTTAGTAATGCACCAAATCGTATCTACAAAGGTGGGAAGGTAAATTGGTTTGATCAAATTGATTCAGATGGTCTTTTAGTGGTTGAAGTAACCCATATGTTAGCAGGCTTAAGGGTTATGTGAATCCCAAAAAAATTGCTCAATATTTGTTAATTAAATTTCCCAAATAGTATAAAAATCGCTCCCTTTTTACCCTTAAAACAATGTTTGTGATGTCTTGGGGGTTCTTTTAGTTTGTTGATAAAGTTTAAAATCATCATTGCAATTTTCTATCATTGTAACTAGTTGATAGCATCTAAACAGGTCTGGACTAAATGAGAATCTTGATATTGAAGAAGATTTTGACCCATTCTTTTGTGACCTAGACCCTTATTCTAGTGAAGTGAAAACTGAGTCTATTGTTGGGTGAACCTTAGTTAAAATGCTATGTAAGGTGAACCTAGTGAGGGTGTCTTAATGATGGGTGAAGATCTTAGTGAAGTGCCGCCTTTAATGTAGGTGAATCTAGTGAGGTCGCCAAAAAATGTGGCTGATCAAACTGAAATGCCCAAATGTTAGGGAACATAGGTGATGGTAGTGAAGATAGGGGATGTTTATGGGGGGACAGTTGATTTGATAGTGACTTCGAGGAATAGATTGATGTGTGGGATGTAGATATGGATTGATTTAAGGAAGTTCACTGATGAAAATGTTGACATGGGGTAGGGACCTATGGAAGTCCTCGTTGAAGATACACAACCCAGTGGAAGTTGGAAGTAATTTGGAGATGTAGATGGGGAAAGATTTTGAGAGTTACCAGGGGGACCCATAATGATATTAGACTGTAGTAATAAGGAAAAAACGCCTTATCTCTCCAAGGTTGCAAGAGGAAATAAACACAAAGCCCTGTAGATGGGAGATTTTTCACACTGACAAAAAATTTTATTATGACCAAACTTCTTGCTAACAAAAGACATTTATTAAAAGGAGCGACAGTTCTAGCAGGCTTGTTGTTTGAAAATAGAAGGGACAGTTGTATTCAACAAAGGAAATAATGATTAAGGTGAGTAGTTAGGGCTTAGCGTAGGAGGAGTTGTTCCCTACATTTAGTACTGATGATGGAATCACAATGTTTTAGTGTGTCAAATAAGGCTCAAAACTGGTTTTCAATGTGGTCCAAATTTAAGGATATTCCCTAAGTCAAAGATGATATACCAAAATGGGGGAGTTAAAACTCAATGGTAGAGTAGTAAATTGATTCTCGTTCAATGTCCATGGTCTTCTACACTGTTCTGAAATCTAAAAAAAGGAAGAAAAGAAAAGAATCTTGGTGGGGAAAGATGTAATGATGATTGTTCACACCCCGGACAACGGCGAAAAACTCTAGAGGGAGACGCAGAATAAATGATCAATATAGATAGGACTAAAAGGATACAATTAGAGAAGAACATACACTGATTAAAACTTCAAGATTAACGAAGGACCAATCAACGTCTCGAGCATACCTCGAGTGATTTTCCTGAAATAAACAAATCAATTTCTCCATAAACATGTTACAATTCCTATATAGCCCACTCAGTAAGGGGGTATTCTAAATATATACTTATGACCAACAATCTTCCACAATACTATAAAACCAAATAAATTAAAAAACGAAAGCAAGTGGATTTCACAATGGAAAAAAAGTATCACGTCTGGGATACTTGCTAAGTCGTAGCTATATCATAAAAATCATAATTTTATTCCCTCTTTTCACTATCACCTGAAAAATATACTCAGAATACGTCAACTAATAATGTTGGGTGAGCTCGTTTTGGTTTTGACCCTTAAACTGAAAAAATAGTTGTGCCTGATTATTTACAAAATAACAGTGGACAATGTGCAATAGAGACAGTGATATATATGCAAAAAAACAATCCTGTCATTGCTTCCCTTGCTAGTCATCACATATGTTCACTTACGCACATAAGGGTCCTACCAGCTGAAGCACTTAATTAGGGGGATGACCAATACCATAAATGGGGTAAGGCGTGTAACTCCATCCTCGATCACCTATAATCACACAAATATGGGGTGGGCGCTATCCCTTCCCTGATCCAAAACAATTCAGCAATAACATTAATATTTCCACATAGCAGGTCCAAACCCTTGCCGTGCCAAACACAGTACACGCAAGTAAAATCACATCACATATATTCACATAGCAATCATAAGCACATAATTGTCCCAAAAACAAAACCATGTTTTGCACAATCAAATTTCAAAACAGTTCAAAATACATTTGAGTATCATTTTCCCCCAACAAAAAAACAGTAAAAATGGGGCTACGAGAACTCACCTCAAGCAAAGTCTCTAGCAACCAAATCTCACACCACACAGGCAAATGCTACGACGTCCAGAGACGACCTAATCCAGTTAATGTCCCATTTTAATCATCCATTTCCAAAACAATCTTCACGTTTGATGCATAGAGGCTAGATGCGTTGTACAATTACCCATAACAATTTAGTGGTGTGAAGGTTGACGTCTCATCCCAAAATATCTTATCAATCCGATTTATCCACGATACATACTTATACTATTTAAAGAAAATAGATAAGTAATATAAGTAAATATTTATAATAATTAATTATAAATATATCTCGATAAGTCCATTCGATACCCTTAGATACCAAAAATATAATCTTAATATTGTTGAAAATGAAACATTTAATCATAATAAACATATTAGAGAAGTTTCGAGGAAAATCATATTTTTTGTCTTTTAGTTAATTTATTAATAATAAAATAATAAAATAATAATATTTTATTATTTAAATAAAAATCGTGTTCTTAAGTAAAATTTTCTAAGTATAAACTTTTTATGAAATTTCGACATGACCCGTATGTTCATGTAACGTTTTCCAAGGCTTTTAACCTTTATTCCAAACACTTTTTCAAACTTTCGACACTTTTCCGACAAAATTCCAAAATCTTGATCTTTAACGTTTACTAAAACGTTTTTCCCCTAAATATCATTTAATACCACTTTATAACTACATTTCACTTTCAAAAAGTCTATCAAAACTCTTATAACGACTAAATATTGCTTATCGGGCTTTAAGGCCCAATAAGGGTCCATTAGGATATTTATAAGTCCAAAATACGATTCAAATCCAAAATCAAAGTCCATTTATATACATAAGCTTATACTAATAAGTAGAACATAATCCGGACCACAATAAGCCCTCACATTAAGCCACGACTTAAATAGGCTTATTGGGTCGTGAGTCCATAAGCTCCACAATACATATATTAAGTTTAACCATAAACTAATAAGCTACGTATAGCATTTGGTTACCACCATAAGCTATACAAATAGTCCACAAACATACGCCATATCACAAAAATAGTCAAAATCACTTCCCTAGTGATTTTGAAAAAAATGACGTGGCATTTAAGCCCAAAATAAGCCACGAAATAGCTTAGAAATAAGCCCGGAATAAGTTTTACAAGCTATTATCAAAAATAAGCTATCTAGCAACATGTGTTATTCAACCATCACGACCACAACATCAAAACTACAAAAACCCCTTCTTTCCTTTTTATGTCCGACGAACCAAACACCCCTTTTTATATCCGTTTCGTTTCCAAAAATCGATTTTTACGACGATCAACATGTACAACTAGCATCTATGCATCAATATAAACCCAAAAGGACAAACAAAATTTAAATTTGAAAACTTGCAAGTAAATCTTCAAAAATGTAGATTTTGACACGAACCGGACAACCCAAACGTTGTTTAAATGTTAACCAGCGTATAAGAATCAACCCCAAATCTTTATGCCTTCATGTTTTGATCAAAAGGAAAATTTTATAAGTGTTTGGTGTGTGGGTTGGTTTCAGACGAAGAGAGCAAAGAGGAGAGGAGAGAACAAATGTATTTGTGTGTGTGTGTGTGTATGTTATGATTGAAAATGAGGTGATTACAAAATATCTAGTGTCCTTAACCAACACCACCCCTAAATAAGTGCCTCCTTATCCCCCTAAGGATGTTCAACCGGCCATAGGATCCTAGGAGGGTTCGGGTCATTTTTTTCGTGTCGGGATCACTTACAAGCTCGTAAAACTCAACCGTAAAATACTCCCCAAAGTTACTTAGCATTTTTATTCACCTTAAAAATACTTTTCCACTAACTTAGAGTATTTACTTTCCATATTTTCACTTTAAACCCTTAAAAACTCATTTGGACATTAACGGACGTGTCAGGACTCGTTTTTTGGCATTTCTCGAAATTCACGGGTCAAACTAAACGGAATACAAATAACACAATAATAACCTCTAAAAAGGACTATTATTCTCAATAAACCATAAAACATATCACATCTCATAAATTTACCACCGTCAACACGGTACAAGTTCTAAATAAACTGACAAGCGTCAAATAGTCGAAGGACTAATTTAGAACATTTAAATCACACAAGAAGGGTTATTATACACAATAAACCTTATAATACTTAAATCTCAAAAATTCATCATCGTCATCACAGTACCAAATCTGAATAAACTAACAAACAGCAAATAGTCAAAGGACTAAAAATGAATTATTCAGAACACAAAAGGGGCAAAGGTTACGGTTCAAGTGAAGGAGCTGTTGTTACACCAGAGGTTCCCGATGAACCAATAGCCGGTTATGTAGCTAAAGCTAAACATGATAGCATGATTGATTAGGGTTCTAAAGAAGAAAATGACAAGTCTGATGTGAATGTAGATGACATTTCATGGGTTTCCACAAGTGATGAAGAAGAAAAGGGTGATGATGATGATGATAAGAGTATTGACATTGAAGAAACTGATGATGAAAGAACTGATTATTATAATGGAGATCAAACAATGACTGATACAGAAAAGAATGTTGCTGAAAAGATAGACTAAGAACAAGGTGATGAAGAGCAAGCTGAAGAGGATCAAGATCAGAAAGATCAATCCGATGACGACATAATAGGGACTCTTGTCACTATGTCACAAAAGGAGAATCCTGAAGTTCCAAGATCAAGCTCAAGCCGTTCTCTGTCGTCAAATTATGGTAATCAATTTCTCAATCTTTCCTCTGATGCATCTCTTGTTGGTACAATTAAGGAAACTACCGATGCAGAGATCAATTCCTTGTAAGATGTACAAATCCAACAAGAAATCCTTCTGTCCTCTCAGCTCTATTACTTGATGTCCTAGTCTCGGTTATTCCTCCACTAACAACTACAACAACAACACCACTAACAACTACACCGATTCTAACACCACCAATCATAAGTACCACTATAACTACCACACCTACAGTTCCTGATCTACTACCAACAGTTGTCCAAAGAGTGTATGCATTAGAAAAAGAAGTTAAAGAGCTCAAACAGGTTGATCATTCTAAATCAGTTCTTGCATCAGTCTGATCACAGGTACATTTAGTTGTGGATGAGTATCTTGGTTCAACTATAGGAGACACGTTTCAAAAGGTGCTTCAGAAACACACTGAAGAACTTATCCAGCAATTCCCTCAGACAAGTGTTTTCGAGATCATGAAGGTCAAACAGGAACAATCTGCCAAGGAGAAAGTTCCAAAATTCTCATCAACACCATATGATCCACAAGCTGATGAAGAACACAAATAGAAGGATATTCCATTCAAAATGATGATGTCATCCAAGTCGTATGAAAGACATCCAGCACATAAAGCACTTTATGATGCCAAACTGGAGTCTATATTTGTGGATGAGAACGACATGGATAGAATCGCTGTAGATCCTGTTTCTCAGAGTAAAAGACGACATGAAGACAAAGATGAAGACCCTTCTGCTGGATCAGACCAATGGAAGAAAAAGAGAAAGCAAGGAGACAAATCTGAATCTTCAAAGAAATCTTCTACTTCTAAGGAATCTACAAATGGTAAAACTCCACCTAAAACTTATAAGACCGGAAAATATGTACATGCAGAGGAGACATTTGAAGAAGCTACTCATGAGGTGGCAATGGATGTAGAAGAACCTACTCAAGAGAATGCAGAGAACAATGTTGATCAACCACAGAGTAAAGATGCTCTAAAGACTTTAAAGATTCCAAACAAGGATTGGTTCAAGCAACCACCAAGACCTCCCACTCCAGATCCTGAATGGAATATAGTCCAGACCGTTAGTGATGAACTAGAGCAAACCTAGTTTAAATACCTGATGCGTGTAGAAAAACCGCCTCTTACCTTTGATGAACTCATGGCAACTCCTATTGATTTTTCCAACTTTGCAATGAATAGACTCGAGATTGACAAACTCACTCAAGAAGTTTTGTTAGGTCCAGTTTATAATCTTCTGAAGGGTACATGCCAGAGCAGTATTAAGCTTGAATACAATATGGAAGAATGCTATACAGCTCTGATTGACAGACTTGACTGGGAAAACCCTGAAGGTGATTGATGCCCATTTGACTTAAACAAACCACTTCCTCTGAAAGGTCGTCCAGGTCATCTAACCGTAGCTGCAGAATACTTCTTTAACAACGATCTTGAGTACTTAAAGTTAGGATCAGAGGAAAGGAAATATACTACATCAATCACCAAGACCAAAGCTACAAAGTATGACTTGAAGTTCATAGAAGATATGATTCCTAATCAATGGAGCCCAATCAAGGTAGGATACAACAAGGATGTTGCATTTGGAATTGTACACTAGGGTTACGGACGTAAGCTATGCTATGGATCACAGATTAACAAGTTCTCTACATGATGTCTACTCAACATTGAGAATCCTGAGCGTGGTCAGTGTATAAGTAGAAAAATTGCATGGGTACAAATACTTGAAAGAGATTGTTGTGAGAAGAGCTGATCGGAAGCTATACAAATTGAAAGGAGGTGACTTTCCACATCTACACCTAAACGACATTGAAGACATGTTACTTCTTCAGGTTCAACACAAGTTATTTAACCTCGAGGGTAGTGACATTGTTGACTTGGCAGTTGCACTGAGAATGTTCACCAGAAGAATCATTATTCAGAAACATGTTGAAGATGTCCAGCTTGGTGTCGAAAGTTATCAAAAGAAGCTCAATCTCACCAAACCTCAAAAAGATTTTCCCACCATCTCTACCAAAGAACCATACACTCCATCTTTCGATCCACCAGGGGTTGTCTATGAAGACTCAAGCAACCAAAAGAGACTCATGCGAGCTGATGAGCTCTACAAGTTCTCGGACGGAACACTCACGCTTGTACGAGACAAACTCCACTACATGGTGCTCAACTTCAGAATGGGCTACAACAAAGGCATGCCTAGGAGAAAATGGTCATCCACGGATCAAAGACGATCAAAAATCATTGTGGAGGTGATTAACGAGCTACTGTGGGAAAGGCGAGTCATGCGGAACCTAGAAAGATTGGTTGGTGCTAGAGAACTTGAGATGAACTACAGGCTGATGCAGAGGACAGTATGACTTTGTCATTCTGGATTTCTTCTTATAACAGATCCTATCTCATTAATCTATCTTGTGAATAATTGTACATATGTAGTGTAGAACTTAAAATATGCTAATATAGTGTTTGAGTACGAATTTTCAAGAATTTTTCAATAAAATTCAAAATCTTTTAAATTATCATACTCAACACTATATAATACCCTCATAAATTGAGGGGGAGCATTCAAGAATGTTCCTAATAAGGCTTGCTAATAATCGGAACATTTTTCACCCCAAATAGTTTTCAAACATATTTAAATCAATTGATATCCAAAATATCAAAAGATTTGACATTTTTGATAAGGGGAGAAAATGTGATTAAAATATAAGGCTTATATACGTGATCTTAATGACTTAAGTGCAGCTTCTTCCTCATATGTGCAAAACACTTTCGAACATCGATGCACATATGCAGGGGGAGCAATTTTGAAATGATAAAACCATCAATGTACAACAAGTTTTGATTTATATCATTTGTACCTTGATTGAGTGATTTTCAAAGGGTTTTAATGGCATCAATGGACATACTCAAAGACCGACCATGTACTTAATTTTATGAGTTATAAGGTGGTTGAGGTTAGGTACTCGTCCTATAAGAACTGGAGGGATCTACCCAGGGACACTCCATTAGATAGAATAGAAGTCCTTAGGTATGATACAAAAGGAGTAAAAGTAAGAATGAGAAGAATGCAGACTAAGAGAGAGCTAACACTAGAACAAACCCAACAAGGTGTTAGTGATGATGTCTTGGTAAACATTAAAGCAGTTGAAGAATAAAAAAGAAATGAAAAGTTAAAGGGTGAAAAGAAAGAAGCCCTCCTTACACTTATGCAAAAACCGGGTCAACACATATGCTATCAGAAACACTAAGATGTTATCTGGTATTGAAGATAGTCATCATGGACCCAGTGATGCAGTGCACAACCCTCCCCAACCACTCAAGGTCTCTCAAAAGACACTTGTTTCATTTCTCACATAGATTAAACACATTTCTATCAGCTTTCTCACTCCGAGTTAGTTGGTATTGAAAAGGTGGCAGTCTGCTCCAGCCTCTGATTACTAAAACCAAAATGCACTATCGAGTCTAGAGCCAATAAGAGATCATCAATACATCTCATTAGGACACCACTCCAATATATTTGTTATTCATACACTGTAAAAAACAAGTAATATCTTAAGAGTCCTACGCATTATCCTTGTGATTTTGCCAGAACATCAGAGTGATACTAAAGTATTCACAATGACGATGGAAATCCTTCTAGAACCAACATTAAACAAGCTCTGCAGTAGGTGACTTGTGAGATCCTACATGGATCAAACTTGTGACACTGGATATCGATTTGGTCCAGCTTATGAATTGACGGTTGACAAATTTTCGAATTAGCAAAACTCTCGATGTGTCACAAAACACTTTCTTATTGACACATCGATTGATTTTCAAACCGATTTTCTTAAATCTCTAAGGACTTTATTGTTCTAAGAGGTCGATCTCATATCCATGGGCAGCCTCACAAGGGTATCTGGGCATGGGAAGGTTGAACACTAATTGACGACTCAATCAGTGAGATAGTAACTCATTGATTCACTCTTACCGTGTTGTCTGCTTTGAGACGCTCCGGTAACAAGAACGGCTAGTGCAACTGCGAAACCCTGTCAAGGAGATTCTCTTGAATTCTACCTGATCACAGGCATTATTTATACTGATTAACGGGGAACCGTGGTTACTGCAACCGTATTCGACAAAGTGACAAAGACACTTTCGTCCATATATGTTGTTTATTATTAACTTAAACATGAAGGTTTTCCTGACAGTAGCTGCAACGAGTCCATTACGAGTCAGATTCACAGCCACATGCTCATACTCAACCAACAAATGTAAAGAAATAATGAAAGCTCAAGTACATGTTATAAAGTCTTTCGCTACTCTGATGCCAAAAGTCTTCCTTGAAGTCAAGAAGTATCCAAGTTAAAGCATTTCAAACAAGACCAAGCTTTCAAGACAAAGAGATGTATGAGCATGTTGGTCCAGAAGTCACAAGTTCATAAGAAAGCAAAAGATCTCAAGATGATGAAGAGATTATGTTTGGCTGATGATCTCAAAAGGCTCAAGATCACAAGCAATTCAAGCTAAAGGAACAAGCACAAGCCTAAAGTCAAAAGATCACTACATTTGCCACAAGATAGAGACAAAGTTCAAGACTATGAGCACGATCGAAGACATCTTTAGTATGTTACGCTTATATTTTTGTAAAATGGAGTGACCTCCTTTAGGGGGAGATTGTTAGAAATTCAAAAAAGACTCGATCACTTTCATATTTTGTATTTCGTAGCTCGTAGTCAATCGTATGTAAAAGCTAAGCTAACCGGGTCAACATAAGGCTCTCCTTTTGTTTGACCGCGCCCCTTGTAATACCTATCCTTCCATGGAGAGGGTGTTGGCTCATTTCATAATATAATATTCTCTCTTTTGTTTATTTCTCTAGAAGTGTCCAACCACTCTTTCTCTCTCAAGTTTCTATCTTATTTAGTAGTCTATGATTGTGTGAATGATATTTATCAAATTCAGATTACGTAAGAAGTTTGATGGAAAGTTTTGAATTACATTGTAATTCAGAATTTTTATACTTTAAAAATCAGTATTTATTATTATTATTATTATTATTATTATTATTATATATAATAATAATATTATTATTCATTATTATTATTATATTTATTATTATTATTATATTATTATTATTATATTATTATTATTATTATTATTATTATTATTATTATATTTATTATTATTTATTAATATTAATATTTATTATTTTTATTAGTGTTATTATTAGTATTATTATTATTTATTAATATTATTATTATTGTTATATTTTTTTCTTATAATTATAATTATTTTATTATTATTTATTATTATTATTTATTATTATTATTATTATTTATATTATTTTAATTATTGTTAAATTAAGTTTTATAAAAAAAATTTGAGTTACATTACGTTGCGACTCAACCAAAAAAACAGACAGATTTCATCAATTACAATTATAACACATTCGAATTCTTTAATTACAATTATATCAAATTACAATTCTTTCAAAAATATTATGTGAACCAAACGCCTTTTTATAGTTAGATGACGTCGTCAGCAATCGTGAATTCATAGTTAAGTCCGAATAAAATATATTGAATAAGATAGGTATTCATTCATAATCCAACACAAATTAGCACCCCTACTTATACGTGTAGGAGATGTTCAACTTAGCATGTAAAGTTAAAACGCACAATCCGTAGTCCAAATACAATTCATGTTTTCATTAATGAAATTTATTAAAGTGTTGGGTATGGCGGTGTCATTGGTCTCATGCCGTTGGCAAAAATTGCCAAAAAATTGTGTCACGTCAGCAAAAACTCCAACGGCACCCAAATCCTTTGGCACCACATTTTGGCAGGTATCCGTTGGCACCAGAAATCTGGTGCCGTTGGACAAATTTTTTTTTTCATTTACATAAAAATAAAAATACGCAATATAACTAAAATTAATTTCATTAAAATAAGAACACATTACATAAAAATAAAACATTACATAAAAATAAAAATTACATAAAAATAAAAAACATAGTACTTAAACAAGAAATAAAAATTACAAACTAGTGATTATTCCATAAATGATCCACAATGTCCTGTCGAAGATCGATGTGCATTTTTCTATCTCGAAGTTCTTTTGTCTTCCTAACATGTAAATCGCATCTTTCGACCCAGGTTCGTTGAATGTTCGGCTATGGACTAACGAACAAATCTCTCATGTTCACTTCAAATCATTCGCCGTCCAATATCATGTTATGTAATATTATACAACAATACATGATTCTTTTCAGCGCGTTGATTTGGTAAGCACGAGCGGGTTGTCGTATAATTCCCCAACGACCTTGTAGGACTCCGAAAGCTCGTTCAATATCTTTCCTTGCCCTTTCTTGAACTCTTTTAAACTTCATGGTTTTTTCATCCCATGCAACAGAAAACGTTTTGACAAACGTAGACCATGCTGGGTAAATACTGTCGGCTAAATAGTAACATTTCCTATATGTATGTCCGTTTACTACAAATGAACATTCCGGAGCTCTATCAACAAGTTCATCATCAAATAATGGGGAACTACTCCCGAGCAATTGATATTCTTTTGAATATCCGCTGTAGTGAGTTTCCTTAAAAACTTTTCAACGTATAAAATGCGTTGAAAGTGTTGGGATTATTATTATTTTTTTAACGGCGGCATATTATTAGAAAAGAACTAACAAGGCGCTAGAGATTTCAAAGGCGATTTAAGCCAGTCAGTCCAACTAATACATTTCTTTCCTCTAGATTTTAACCAAGAAAAAGAAAAACACTGAATGTTATCAAAAACTTCACATTTTCTCATGTCTTGAGAATTGAAAATGTGGTTATTCCTAAAACGCCAAAGCATCCAACAAGTGGCGGCGAAAATGACATAAGCTCGGTCTTTCTCGACTTTTGAAGCTTTCCACGAAAGTGTTGGGATAATTTGAATCCATAGTTGAAAGAAAATTGGGTATTATTGAAGTTAAAAATATATTGGAAGTGTGTGTGAAGTATACAATAATAATGAGGTATTTATAGGATTTTTAAGGGGTAAAAATATAATTTTTTGGGGTATTATTTTCAAAAATACGCTCCACCAAACGGCTAGAAACGGCTAGTTTTTTTATTAAAAAATACTCAACGGCGTGGCTGGTTGCAACGGCGCGAGACCAAACGACGCCAAAGCCGGTATGGTGCGCCGTTGTTGTTTTTGGGCTGGAAGAACGGCGCGAGCCAACGACACGACCGTACCCCTCACTCTTAGTTTTTAGTTAATTTACTACACATTTATTATGCAGCCAAAGAGAGTGGATAAAACCTTAGCCCAAAATCTGGCCCAAAGTAAAAAAATAAAATAATTAACGGCCCAAAATGGAAAAAAAATTACAAAACGGATGCTCAACTATTAACTATTTACGACTTTATAATAAACTTTATTTATCAAATATATATACCACATATCTACCTATTCATTCAGCTCAAAAAATACCCGCGGAAAGATGTTCAAATTGCGAACAAAACGAGCCCAATATTGCAATGCTTCTGAAATACGCACGATTTTATAAAAAATGTTGAAGTTTAATATAAATAGGAAAAAAATAAAACTTACAAACCGTACCCTCAACTTTTAACTATTTACGACTTTTTTATATAATAAACTTTATTTATCACATATTATCCAGCGATTCATTCAGATAAAAAAAATACACGGGGAAAGATCTTCGAATTGCGAACAAAACGAGCCCAATATTGCAATGCTTCTGACATACGTACGATTTTATAAAAAATGTTGAAGTTTAATATATATATATTTTTAAAAAATATATATATACTTTCAAAACACATCATAAACTACCTAATCAATTCACGGTATTCAATACACAACAAACCCTTTGAAAAATAGAAAACATGCTATGAGAACACCTTTTAGTTATTAAAAGAAGAAAAAAAACCTTGAGTATAAAAAATAACATAAATCAACCCCTAAGTTACAAAATAGTGTCGCCGTAACGCGCGGGCTGTTTTTTATCTCGTTCATTACAATTTTTTGTTTTTAGGAGAAAGTTGAGTTAATTAACTAAAGTTTATGACATATTTATACTAGACCATGCATTCACTTCACGTTTTTTTTTCTTTCTGTGGCTATATTTCTTTTCCTTTCTTCTTTCACTTTCTTCCTTTGTTTTCGTTTTATTAGATGAAGTGTGGCATACTCTTGTTAAAGCGATTGTGTGCCATTAGACATGTAAAGGAATTGAAACATAAAAAATAAAAATAATAAAAAATAAAAATTCTTATCTTGTTTACTCGCGCGTTGTGGAGTCAGATATCATGTAATTAAAATTTATGGCGAGTAATATTTTTCTATCATACTTAATTAATATCACTCCCCAAGAATAAGAGAATGTAAATTGACTATGAGCATGATTTTAGTAATAATAGGCCAATTTATAAAAAGATCATGGGTTTTTGGGATAGAAAATGATTGAGATGCCTAAATGTGTGACTAATTTTATGTCTATATAGATGTGAATGTTTTTTAAGTGGGTGCATATGTTGTCACCAAGAGAATACTGACACACATGATTAGGCATACCAATTAAGCATGTCAATCAATGTTATTTTGAGATCTCAAACAAAAATTTGTATAAAAGACAGGTTGTGTAAGAATGGTTGCACAATGTATACAAGAAGATGTTTTTAAGATTGGATTATATTCTTAAAACTAAGTAAAATTATTTTAAGCGTGATTTAAAAAATGTTAAACGTGGAAAGTTGAAATATAATTAGAGTAATGATACTAATTAATGTTTTATGTCTAATTAGCAATTCTTAATAACTATGGTAACCATATAGAACAAAATATTTTTATCAAATTAACAAATACACATTTCCTTAATATGGTTCTCTTTTTGAATATTTCAACTTATTACCCACAAAATCATGTCACATGCATGTCTTGCAAAAGTAGGAATAAATTAAAACTTATTTAGAGAGAATATCTCTTCTCATAGATTAATTGTGCAAAACGTGACCAAGATTAATGGTGTGTTTTCATGTGAGCTTTGAATAATGAATAATCACAATAGTTATTGTTTTTACTAGCATGTATGATAAGGAAAAGTAATAAATGACTACACAAAACAATTTTGATAAAAAAATGTAGATCGGCGGAACATTCATTTTTCGGATGTCTTTTGGCATTAGCTATTATCCGTTTAACAAAAAATAGCTCCGACAATTTTTCTAACCAACGAAGCACCAACTGAAATAAGCCAAAACTCAAACACATAACATTTTATCGACAAAATTTTAGAACACATAATGAAACATATCTTATAACAATAACAATGAGTTAAATCTTTAGGTATGAAAATGAGTAAAACTTAAGGACTCAAAACACACAAACCACTCCAAAATCCAACATTATATTGTTCTAAATCCTCACATGAAGCATAAAAAACAAAATCGCCCAAACTGTAAATCCACAATTGTTTAACAACGGAACATACCGATTCCATGGATCATATAGCAACCATTAGTGGCCGGAGAAGGTTCAGGAGCAGGAACATAGTCGACCACATTAACCGCAAGTTTCATACCATTATAACAATAACCTCCACTTGCTAGAAAATAGTACGGCTTCGGATGCTTGAGCTCAAACACACCACGAAACCCGCGCCGTCAAGTGAGATTGAATATAAATCCTTTTCGTTACAGAGCTTGTGTAGCATGGGGAGGGGAGTTTCATTCACCTCCAGCACATTGTACATTTCCTTTTTGTACACAAAATCTACACCAATTATACAAAGATCAATACATATTGATTAATATATTTACTAACCAAAAATAACATATTGCATTTTTTGTCTAAAGGTAAACTTTGATAAATTTTACAAACTATACTACAAATCTTGTTGTTAGGGAGGCAGATTACAAAAATAACTACCAAATTTAAAAAAAAAGTACACTACTTTTTTTTACAAAGGGGGCACATGCCCCCGTACCCCTCATGTCTCCACCCTGAGTCGGCAATGCTTAGGGGGTGTTTGTTTCGGCTTATATGTGGGCTTATGAGCTTATTTGATTTCGGTTTATATAACATAAGCCCTAATTTTCAGGCTTATTTTGAGACTTGTGGGCTTATGTAAGTTTATTACGATATGATAAACTTATATAAACCCATAAGTCTCGAATAAGCAAAAAAAACTGGAGCTTATGTTATATAAGCCGAAACAAACACCCCCTTATTTGATATTATGGCAAACATGTACTATGAAAATAACTATAGAGTTTTAGAGACAGAAAGCTAGGTGCTTACAGAGCCAATCGCCGACGTAAAAAGTCTCATTACTCAACCAATCTGTGTAGTTATGATTAGGTATCCAAAGATCCGGGCCACCAACTTGGTGTCGAACGGGGTTTCTGCACATAACACATGTAACCATCACAGCCGTTACGACCATCATCACTACCATGTTCCGCCATAAAGCGCCTCCGGATGCTCTCATATCTGCAACTGCAAAGTAGAAAAAACACGCAGAATGTGAATGTGATAAAGGGTATAAATAGCACCCGAAATAAGAGGTAAAAAAGGTAAGATAATAACGACAGGGTGGAAAATGTGTTAAAGCTAAATTTGGTAATGTGAAATTATTTGGGTGTAATGCACAAGTTAGCGAATGACACGCATAACAAATTTTAGTATCTTAGTCTCATGCAATGTTGCCATCATTTTTGTGTTTGAGTATGGTACACTTTTTTCTTGTTTCTTTTTTGTGCAGGTTTTTGTGTGATATGTGTAGTTAAGGCTGAGCGTTATAGATCGTGGACCGGATCAGATCGAGAAACCGGTTTGTATCGAACTGATCGGACCTATTTTAGTCCGGTCCTGAGTTCACACTTTACCTCATATTCAGTCTTTGGTCCGGTCAGGTCTTACGTACAACCGATCATTGTGCCTTTTTGAACCAGACCGGACTGACTTAGACCGACCGAACACATTTGGTCCAGTCCAATTTTTAGACCGTGGTCAGCCCCATATGTGGTATATGTACTTAGGCATTAACGGTTTTATATTATAAATATATATAAAAGAGCAGTATGCTCATGAACAGTGTCAAGGGAATAAAATATTCCTCCACGCACGCATCTCGAGAAAAAAAAAATTTATATATATTTTCAACACGCATCCTGAACTTTAACCTATTTACGACTTTTTTATATAACAAACTTTATTTATCAAATATGAAACACATATCCACTGATTCATTCGGGAAAAAAATGTCATTGAAAAGATCGTCGAATTGCAAACAAAACGAGTCCAATATTGCACTGCTTCTGACATGCGTACGATTTTATAAAAAATGTTGAAGTTTAATATGTATATTTGAAAAACCGAATTTCCAAAACGCACCATGAACTTTAACCGATTTACGTTTTTTTCATATTTTTTAAAACTCAATTTTCAAAGCGCACCCTCAACTTTCATCTCCTTACGACTTTTCAATAAAATAAACTTTATTCGTCAATTACGGAGCGCATATCTATCGATTCATTCGGAAAAAAAATGTCGCTGAAAAGATCGCCGAATTACGAACAATTGCGAACAAAACGAGCCCAATATTGCAATGGTTCTGACATGCGTACGATTTTATAAAAAATGTTGAAGTTTAATATATATTTTAAAATGTTTACGGAAATAGTTTTTAGGGTTATCGGTTCGTTGCAAGATGAGTCACAATCGCTGAAAAATAATACTTGACGTTATTGGTATTAGGGGCATAGTATGATTTGATTTGGATCGGTTTTAACCCACTACAGACAATGAACCAATTTATTTTATTCTTTTTTTTTCAACTTTGAAACCGTTTGGATTCGATTATCAAGTGGTTCGGTGATTTATTGTTTTGCAATAAATCGGTTCGGTTTCGGTTTTTGACTTTTTGTTTGGTTGCTGGTTTTAGGGGTGAGCAGAAAAACCAAATAAACCGAAATCGAACCGAACCGAATTTGCCAAAATTGAACTACAAGATGTTTGGCAATCTGAACCGAAAACCAAATTTATATAAATATATGTATTTTTTATATATTTATATATATAAAAAGATCATTTAAAATTGTATCCTAATGTAAAAAACACTTATTATGCTTGATATAAATTTTTTTGCTAAATATCTATGTAATTTTTTTTATAAATAAATGGTGTAATTCAAGTTATTTGGATCAACCCGAAAACCAAACCGAATTCAAACTCGGTTTTCGGTTCAGTTCGTTGAATTCTATTTCGGATTGCAAAAAAAAAAAAATTAACCGAACAACCCGATAACCGAACCGATCAACACCCCCCAGCTGGTTTTGAAGTGCAACTCGGGCTTGAATTATTGTTGAAACTTAAAACCATCCACACTAGAGTTAAGCCTGTACAAATTGGCCTACTGCAAATGGCCTGAAATGTTGAAGGGCTTAAATATACATCCAATATGTCATATGCTTGTGTATTCAGCCCATTCCAAGGGTCCAGTTCAACAAAGATAAAAAAAAAAATCAAATGCAACAATTTTAACCACACAATTTTCATTTTTCAATCTAGATGGACTTTTTAAAAAGTTAAATATTTAATAAAGTGTTGATCGTTAAGTAAAACTAATCACATCGTCAAGCTTTTTTTTTCTTACGACGAGTTTTTACGAACTAGACCATCTTTATCTCAAATACGTTTCTAGTGAAACTTTTATGTGGTTCACGCTAACTTGTAAACTTTGAAATGGACTTGATTATTTTTTGCAATAGATGCAGGGATGGAAGCAGGATCAAATATGGCCGGGTGCACAAATTTTTTTGATGATACTTACTAAATAATATTAAAAACATATTTTGATAGACCGGATGCATTTAAAATATATTTAAGAAAAATCGATTTTTTTTTCAAAAATTAACATTATATCGAAAAAATCCATAGGGTTCCAGTAACCCTCCTGGTTCCGTCCCTGAATATATGATGGACAATATTGTACTTATCTTCTTCTATTCTCTATTTATGTGCTCCATGCAGCTACACTTTTTGGATGGTTGTGGTCCTTTAACCAGTGACAAGTCACATTCTTTGGAGTAGTTGATAAAATTATTATTTTTAAAGTGCATGGTGCTATATATTTTAAAAATAAAATATACCTTACTGTTAGAAAAAAAAAAAAAAAACTCAAACTTGTCATTGAAATTGTAAAAAATATATGAGAAAGAGATGGGTGTTAGTTTTTTTGGGATACTATCCATGTGATGATGATTCCCATATAGATACGAGTTTCAGACCGAATCTTGTGTGTTTGCTTTTCATGCCATTGTTCTATCACAGTTAACACCACCTGCTGTCGGCTCATTTATTCGACGGCGTTATAACAAAAAGTGTTATCAATTCAGTTTTTGTTTATAACTCATAATCTATAATTGAACAAAAATATTTTCCGTGCGTCACTCACACTTAACCCATAGCTTGGCTAGTGAATTTGACTCGAAAGCATAGGACAAGGCGAGGGGAGGGGGTAGTTTCCTGTCATAGGGTCGCGTTAGAGGGTTATAACTTGCCCAATAACTCATGGTATGTAGTCTTCCAACCCTTTTAACATAATATAAAAATTTGGTCAAATTGCATGTTTCGTTACGAAAGTGCATCTGTCCCCCCCACAATAAACACCCCCCCCCCCCCCCCCCCCCCCGCGGGGGGGCAAGGGGGGCGGGGGGGGGGGCACACAACCCTTTTAAACAGAGATATAAAATTTTTGGGTCTAGAATTGCATGTTTCGTACAGAAAGTGTCATCTGTAGGTGGAGGATCGTCATCTGTGGGGAAACCTTTAGTGCAAATATCGTCCATGCGGAGACGATACTTCCACCAAATGTTTCCCCAAAGGTTTCCCTACAGGGACGATCTTTGCACTTTCGTAACGTTTGGGACGAAACATGCAATTTGACCAAACTTTAAGGACGATTTATGCAGTTTACTCTAATATAAATCAACCTTTGGTTACATTTATTATGATTTGGTTCTGAAATTCTGATTATCAATATTAAAAAAAAAACTTTACATATATACAAACAGGAAGAATATCCAACCAACCATAGTCAAAGAGGCAATCAAAATAAGCACATGAGACACAACTAATACCATGTGCAAACAGACAGAAAACGGTATCCGCCAGTCACGCAAATGAAATAAATTAAATCAATGTTCAATTACATTCATCTAACACAATCAAAACACATAAATTAAATTAAATCATGAATTCTTTTGTCAAATTTTGATCCAATACAAAGTGGTACCTATCGATGAAAACTTAGACGCGAAGAAGAAGCGAGTCCCAAATGGCGCCAACTGCAAAAACTGCAGGGACCATAAACTGGCTTGTGAGAACGGTGAATCTTGACGAGTGGCTCTTTGAAGGGGCTGCACGTGGAGGCGATGGTAAAGGAGAGAGGTGTACGTGAAGCTTCATGCCGCCGTAGCAAGACCCTTTGCTACTAATGAAGTATCGGTCATGTGTGACGTTGAGTTCAACCACGTCTCTTCCGGCTCCTGTGGTGTAGTTGTGGACCGGGTGCTCGGCATTGCAGGTTTCGTAGTTTGTCTTGTTGACTTCTAGGATGTCCTGTTGGTTTCTGTCGTACACGAAAACTACAAGGAGAGAAATAAGCTCAGGACCCCAAATAAGCTTCCGCTATGACATTTATATCAAGTCCCAAACCAAGCTTCTAGTTCCACATTGTCCAGATTATACTAATTCTAGTTCTACTATGTTTAGCTCAATAAAATAAACATAGTTACCTAATTCAATAAATAACACTTTTTTTCATAATATAATCTCTACAAAGAGTAACAATGAAGTTTTGTGTGATTGAGATCTTCAAAATCCAAATAAATGTATAAAAACACAACTTTATCAATTCAAACAACATGTTTAGTTCAAAACATCAACAAAAAGCAACAACAATTAATTTGTGCACCTTATACAACATCAACAAAGTAATAGTACAACAGTCGCTTTAAGATTAGTCAGCTCGTAATGTCGAGTCGGAACCAGATAACCCAAAAGTAATAGTACAACTACATATAGCAAGTATTTTGTCATGTCCAAATTAAGACATATTCAATGTCCTAATCAACCAACTTTTGCAACATATTAGATTTGAAATTTTCCAAGTCAAGATCTAGTATTCACTAACTAAAATACTAATTATAGCAAAAAGAATCATAAGCTCAGTTAATGGGTGTTTAGATTAGCTTATTTTTCGAGCTTTATTTGAAATTGAAAAAAAAAACTCATAATCTCATTTTTGCAACTTAACTAACTAATCTTATGGATATCCATAACAAGCTCAATCTAATAAGCTCGTGAGCTAAAAAAAATGAGTTTAAGCTTATATTCGGGCTTATGAGCTTATTGGATATCTGTTTATATTTCATAAGCTCATATACAAATAAGCAAGTAAGCTGGGAAAGTTAGCTAAAATTCAAACACCCACTAAACAAAAAAGAAACATTAACATATTACTAACACATTACAAATCTAATAAGCTCGTTAGCTAAAAAAATGGTCCAAGGAGGTGTTTGTTTAAGCTTATATGATTTCGGCTTATATTTCATAAGCTTCAATTTTCCAGCTTATTTCAAGATTTGCAGGGTCATATACAAAGAAGCAAAAGAAACATTAACATAGTGCTAACACATTACAAATCTTAAAAAACACAAACAGATCTAAGAACACAAAGTGAAAAGAACAGATCTGAGGTTAAAAAAAAAAGACTTACATAACCAATCACCAAGGTAAAAAGTCTGGTTAGCAGCCCAAAGAGTGTAGTTAAAATTAGGAGCCCATCCCATGCTTCCACCAACAGTAAACCTTTTAGCAGAAACAGTTTCCGGCAACATGACAAGCAATGTTGCAAGGAATGCAAATGCAACCACTGTTGTCAGTTTACTTCGCCCCATTAGTGTGTTTTTACTTTTCTAGAAAGAATTACTGTAGTAAATATTTATTGAGAAATGAAATGAAGGGTCTGGGTTGTCTTTTATAATACGAATAGGAGCGTCATTAGTTTTTTTATTAGTATAATTTTGGTGGTGGGTTTTTAAGGTTGATCTGTACGCGTTTTTTAAGCTGGTTGTGTACTTGTGTATGTCTTTTGTTAAGAGAAATCTGGAATAGATACGAGCCACGTAAATTTGGAAATATTTGTGTGTGTTGTAGGAAATGCGTATTGTAAGTTTGTGGTATAGTAAAGAGATCCTATTACTGTATGTATCATTACTTCTGAGCCTAATAGATTGCAGACCGGACTGATCGGATCGGATCAAACATATTTCGGTATGATCCTCGGTTTATACTTTTCTTCGTATTCGATCTTTGCTCAGGTATGATTCGGTTCGATCTTACACAAACCGGCAATTATGCTTAGTTGAACCGGACCAAATCAAAGACTGAACTAGACCGAATCGACCCAGACATTGACCAACTGATACGCCCACGGTTAGGATAACTATTGTAGTTTATTATGTTTAGGAAAGTCATTGATTAGGTCGTGTTAGGAAAATATTTAATATGTTTGACTATGTGTTTAGGAAAGTCTTCGTATTTAATAAGTTTGACTATTTGTTTAGGAAAGTCATAATAGCCATAATAGGCCAATGACCCATTTAGCTATTATAAATACTCGTTGTAATATTTTATTATTCATTCAATCAAGTTAAAGAACAATTCTAGTCTTCTTCTCTCTTCTTTCTTAAGGAGCTCGCACACGCTAAAAGTGATGCAAATCTATCTCTTCTTCTTCTTTATATTCTTACGGAGCAAGCACACGCTAAAAGTGGTGCCCTATCCCGATACAACCCAAACCGGGTCGTATCAATTGGTGCTTTCATTGAGAGAGTTTCGATTTAAAGTTTCAAAAAAAAAACTTTTCTTCGAGTTACGGTTCATGCTATCTGACGGAAGCGATCCGGACGCAGAATACGCACTATCTATGCTCTTGCAAAGGGGTACGGTGGCCGAATATCAGAATGAGTTTGAGATGCTCATAAATCGAGTAACGGGGAGATCCGGATATTTACTTACAATGAATTATATCTCCGGACTTAAAGCGGCATTACAGATAGAAGTGTTGAGTGCAAGGCCTACAACTTTAGTAGAAGCCTTCTTCTTAGCCAGTCTAATCGAGGCTTGTTTTGAGGCAATTGCAGAGAAAGAGCAGGTCATTAAAAAGAAAGCGGATACCACCATATCATTGCCAAGTGAAGAAGCTTCACCTGAGGTTAAAGGGTCCTTAGATGCTAATGAAGATATTGGTGTTGATGAGGTTAATAGCGTGATAGATGGTGCTTTCATTATTGGTGAGAGTAATGTGGAAAGTATGGAAGTTCGTAGCAAGTTTGGCGAATTTTCAGAAAATAAGAAAAGTGTGGAAGAGGTTGTTGTGTGTGGTGGTGAAGCGCTTGGGCTTGACAAGGATGAGTTGAATAGAGTGATATTGGTAGTGAAGGATGGAGATGGTGAATTTGATGAACGTTTGGATGATAAAAATTTGGATTTGAGCCAGGAGTTTGTGATTAGTGTATTGGAGAGTAGAAATGTTTATGGCAGGAGTTTGGTTGTTTTTTTGAAGTTGGTGTATCGTGAGAAGAATTGTAAAGTGTTTAGTGTTACGTGTAGATGGGAGAGCTGCGGCAGCGGAAGGCGAAAGGTGGTAGAAAAAACAGCGGAAGACGGTAGGACATTTGGCAGCGATCGGGGTATAGCAATTTGGGATCCCGGAATCAATAATTTTTTTTTAGACATCACCTTGAGGACAAGGTAAATGTGAAGGAGTAGGGAATGATACGCCCACAGTTAGGATAACTATTGTAGTTTATTATGTTTAGGAAAGTCATTGATTAGGTCGTGTTAGGAAAGTATTTAATATGTTTGACTATGTGTTTAGGAAAGTCATAATAGCCATAATAGGCCAATGGCCCATTTAGCTATTATAGATACTCGTTGTAATATTTTATTATTCATTCAATCAAGTTAAAGAACAATTCTAGTCTTCTTTTCTCTCCTTTCTTAAGGAGCTCGCACACGCTAAAAGTAGTGCAAATCTATCTCTTCTTCTTCTTTATATTCTTACGGAGCAAGCACACGCTAAAAGTGGTGCCCTATCCCGATAAAACCCAAACCGGGTCGTATCACCAACCATATCGGTCATGTCCTCAGTCCGGTGTTCATGACATAATCGGTTTTCGGTCCGGTCTGGTTTTCAGACTGTGATAAGCCTTATGCATCACTGCCACTTTAGTGTAATAACACAATCAAATTCACTACTAAAACATATTGTATCTTACTTAAACACGAATATACCTTATCAAAACACTCGCACACATAAAAACACACACTACACGACTCGTTCTTGGCATAGACCAAGTCTTTTTTTTTGCTGGTCGAAGACGCGTGCTCAACTGGAGCCGTAGTTAGCCAAGACGTGCCTTGGATGTGCAAGACTTGGTCTTGACACCTTTATTATGCTTGGTCTAAAGATTCAGGTGGTCATGTAATATTGATATGCTTCTTTATTTGTTTTTTTTTTCTATTTTTATGTGATGCGTTATTTTGGTTATTAGATTTATTTGGAAGTGTTGTAGTTTTGTTAATGTGTGATTAGTTTTGGAGAAAAAGTTTTTGATAATCGGCAATATTGACATGCTCTTATGATTAAGGAAAATGTGTATAAGACAATACTCAAAATTTAACGGCCTACGTGACTATTTTCT
The DNA here is from genome assembly GCA_026074375.1 of Tanacetum coccineum. Lineage (NCBI taxonomy): Eukaryota > Viridiplantae > Streptophyta > Magnoliopsida > Asterales > Asteraceae > Tanacetum > Tanacetum coccineum. Next base: position 40,861 of record BQNB010041975.1, read on the forward strand.
GTTATGGGTCATAATAAAAAAGTCAACATGGAAAGTCAAATCGGGCAAGAACACACTAAACCAGTTGGGAAAAGCTTCTAACAGCTTTTCCCCGCCAAAAATTCCCATTTAAATAGTCGTTACTCATTTCTTGTTTAGTTAGCTTTGATTTGTAAAACTCTTTCCTCTCTCTCATTCAATCATTCCGTTGTTTGTAATCGTTCAATTACATTCAATATAAGAACTATCATTTCGATCTTGATTCTTTGATTCGATAGATCCTAACTAGTTCTTACATTCTTTGAGTAATCCTAGTTTGCACCTTATCAATTGGTATCAGAGCTAGCCTTACCTTTCGAGGTTTCAACACTCGGAGTGGTGTCCTATGAAGTTGTGGCTTAGACTCAAAAGAGGGGTGCCAACCGTGACCAACATAGTCGTTACCAACGAGGACGTTGGTTCTTCAAAGCGTGGGTATTGTTACGATCCCACATTCGCCAAGTATGAGATTGGTTGATGGTTTATAAAGTCTAGGTGTCCCCTCCTCATTTGAGCTTGCTTTTTGGAGTGAGTTCTACATCTAGCTTATGAACCGATACGAGCATAGTATGAGATAGGTTTGTATCAATTGTTACGATCCCACATTGGCCAAGTATGGGATTGGTGGTTTATCAATTATTACGAGCATAGTATGGGATTGGTTGATGGTTTATCAATTTTTACGAGCATAGTATGGGATAGGTTCTTATCAATTGGTATCAGAGCAACTTTCCTGGCAATTCATATTATTTTTCCGGCGAGTCAGTTATCTTTTTCGACGAGTTTGTTGTTTCTGGTTAAATTCTTGATCGATTCTTGTTCATTTTTGGTCAAGAAACGATTACTTTAGTCAAGATTCTTTGTTGAGTTGTAAATTCAGTTGAATTACAATGCTTCATTCAACAAGAAATAGTTCAAGTAACAACATTGGTAAAGGGAGGAAGCAAGTCACCAAGGAATACATGATTTAATCGTTAGAGTCGATTAAGATTGTTATGGACAGATTATCGGGAGAACTTATGAAGCTTTCAAGGTCCATTAATAGGGTTTCTTTTAAGAACAAATCGTTGGGTGGTGACATACGAGTATTGAAATAAGAAAAAGGTAATTTTTTGTGTATTGATATCAATAATTCAAGTTGTAGTTCAGTTCTTGAGGATGATTTGGAACCTTCAATAGTAAATGATAGTGATAGTATAGTAAGTTTTAAAAAAAGGAACATAGTGAATGGAAGAAATTGTCATGATAAAATTGATGCCCAAAACGTGGTTGATAAAATGTCACTGAACAAGTTTCTCGCAAATCATGGTACCGTTAAAAAGTATTTTGGTTCATTTAATTCGTGGTTTAGTAAGATGACTTTAGATGAATGGTATCTAGTTGATCTTTTCATTTGTGGGTTGCCATTGGAACTTGGAAATGGTGTTAAATTGTTCAAACCCAAAAGCCTCGCGGATCCATATTGTTTGATTGTGTTGTAAGAAGCCACATTGGAAGCTATTAAGAAAAGAAATAGGACAGTAAATGAATAAAAAGAAACGGAGAAGGATAGTAATGGGTTGGTGGTTCTTGATGAACTTTGTGAAGAAATTGTTGAAGATTCAAGTGGAATTGAAAAAGAGGGCGATTGTGTAATGGATTTTGATGTTGATTGTACAAAAATAGGATCAAGAGTAAGTGAAATAGATGATGATAATCAGTGTTTGGATGATGAAAACACAACAGTGGAAAATGCTCCAGGGTATAATGGGGAACAAGAAGTTGGGATTGAAGCTGAATTAAAGGTAAATCCACTTGCTAACAATAATAAGTGGTTGGTCGTTTGTGGTATGTTTGGTAAAGACGATGATGAGATTATGAAGGATAAGAATAGAAAAACTTTGAGTAATTTGGTTCTTGGAAGTGGCGAGATAATTGATGGTCTAAAAGGTAATGAATTAGATAGAAGCATTGTGAGGAGATCCTTGGCTAATGAACATCAAATAAGTGTTCTTGAAGTTGACAAGAAGAATGGTTTTGACCCTGATCTAGTAGTTGCTGTTGGAGGTTTGAAATACATGGCATGCGAAAACCACCAATTGGGAGTTGATGAAAGTATGATGATTGATGTTGTTGATATAAGAAAGGGCGGATGAGATGAGAGTGATCACAATTATAACATGGACAAAGTTTGTGATCATACTTCTGATAATGTTTTGGGTTATTTGGTTGATGAGGTTGAACGTGTGAATATTAGTTCAAGTAAGTATGGAGATTCAAATTATGAGGTTATAAACGTATATGATGTTGTGGAAAATTTTAGTAAGAACGAGGG
>BQNB010041976.1:0-46417 GCA_026074375.1 Tanacetum coccineum
AGTATCCGGCCAGCCACCACTACCGTCGCGCCGCCGCCGGAAAACTTTTCCGGCGGACTTTTCCGGCCGAAACCAAAAATAATCCTCGTTAACCGATCTATCCGACCCACTAGGTCACTCTCCTCCACGCGCTATTTTCTTCCCTCTCTCTCTTCGGCAGCCGGCCACCACCTTTAATATCACCATAACGCCACCATCATCATTTTATCATCATCATCATCACCCCGTCACCCCACCCCCATCTCCACCGAAACCCCACCACTAGAGGGTGCGTTTGATTTGTTATAAAATTTATAGGGTCCGTTTGGTTTTCTGGTTTCAGCCTAGAGGGTCATTGGGTTTGTTTAAGAAATAAGGGTGCGTTGGGTTTATAGCAGCCAAGGGGGTGTTCGTTTGGGGGTGGCAGCCACCACTATAAAGGGGTGTTTGTTGGCTGGATTTTCACCAAAAAAGGGGTGCATATGGTTTATAGCAAAATAGGCTGTTTGGGTTGTGTCACGCGAAAAGGGTGCCTTTGTTGTGGTCTCACAGCCACCCATGGGTGTGTTCGGTTCGTGATAAAACAACCCGAGGGCTGCGTCGGGTTTGGGTAAAACACTCACAGCAGGAGTGTTTGTTTTGCAACAATTAGGGTGCGTCGGGTTGGTATATAACTAGGGGTGTTCGTTGGTTTCATGTAGTCAGCCAAAAGGGGCGGCAGCCGCCACCTTGGGGTGCGTTTGGCGGGCTGCCGCCGCCATAAGGGAGCGTTTGGCTGTGAGACAGCCATGGGGTGTGGTTGGTTTACCAACGCAGCGGGTGCGTTTGGTTTTGTAGCAACCGTAGAGTGCGTTTGGATTTGGGTTTACAAGATTAGGGTGCGTTTGGCTGCCGTGACAGCCGTTAGGGTGCGTTTGGTTAGCGACAATCAACGAGGGTTCGTTTAGTTTATATAGCAAATCAACAAACAAATAAATATAACGTGAGATTTTATATTATAAAAACCGGACTAAATTGGTGGTTTAAATTGGTTAAATAAATATAACATTTATTATTTGGTTTAGTTTAGATATAATAAAATATATAAATATATTATATCTAAAAACGCGAGTGTTTAAAATATTAACACGTTAACAATTACAACATATATATTGAATATGGAAAACGTCGAGTTTTGCGGGACGGGAAAAATGGGATTAAAACGTTATATTTAAACGGTGAATTCATGATGAAATTTTATAAATTTACTATATTTACGATTCACTGAAAATGCTATTTATTTATATAAACCGAATAACAGGAACTAAGTTATATTTTTAAAGATATACTAAAATATAACTGTATAATAACCTGACAACGAACGAAAACTATACTTTTAAAATGAGACGAACTGTTTTAGACGCAACCCGTCGAAGAAATGAAATATATTTTATAAAATATTATTTATATTTTATAATGGTTATAAACTGTTAACATACAGGTTTGATTAATTTAATAACATAAGACATGTGTCACCTTGGTCCAATGCATTTTCATTAATTAAATGGTTTGTCAAACTTAATTGGTTTATTAATTATTCACACTTATTATATAATACCTGCAAGGTATAATTATACTTTTTCATTAATCTTTGGAATTTATTGTCTTTGTTATCTAATTCAATTGGTAGGGAATTTATATAACGGTTTATTTTTCATAAGTAATATATAAAAAAAAATCTATATTACCACACTTTGCGTATATTTTCAATTTTATTTATTTAAACCAACCAATAAACCATTACAACGTTAAATCTAAATTCTTCTCGCACGCGTTAGCGTTGATGTAACCATTCATTCGGGAAACCCATTATATTATCCTAGGCTAGTGGGATCTTAGCCGTTAAGTTAGTTGCAACGTCTTGATCGAGCGCTTCTTTCCGTTACGTGTTGTTGCATATTAGATTCCTATTCTGTTATTTTTTTTTATGCGAATTTCGTTCTTCGTCATCGAGTGGAGTTCATAACCTCCTTTCCAATCTTTTGAATGTTTATAACCCGCTGAGGGGGGAATACATGGCTTGTCTACAAGCTCTTTACTTACTGTGTTCTTTATATAACAAATTGGGGTTGTTTTTAAAGGATATTATGAGTTTCCATAGCCCTCAAGTTATACTCGTTTGGGATAACGGTTATATATATTTTTTGGGTATGGAAAAATGCAATCGTTTTATAAATGGACAAAGTGGATCAATTTTTTATTATGATGGTGTTGCTAAGTAGCGATAACCCAAGTTGAGCCCCTTTCTCATGGAACTGTCAATTGCATGATATAGTTGTGAAATTACATTATGTGAGCGGAATGTTCATAAATAGATTTATTTGGGGAAACGACCTCCCTATACGGTGTGACAAGTATCACGGGAATCGAACGTTTATAGCATGTCAAATTTGGAGATGTTTCGGGTTAGACATCTATCGGGGCAGAAATTGCAATATTTATTATTGCAAAAAGATCGTCGAGCTTCAGTATCATGTGAGCTTAGGAACGTTTAATCAGGGTTTGTGTTGTTAGCATTTGTTGTTTTCATCCGGGAAAGTTTATATGTTGGTGATAGTTGCAGTATGCTTTAGACGGGGAAAAATCTTGTGTCCCATTGTTATACGTTTTGGCGAACTATTTGGTGATTTAAATGGTCTGGCAGGTTTTGCAATTGCTGTGATTTTTAGGAAATTCATATATATATTTTGAAAGGATAGTTAAGGAATTAAATGGTCATATATACTGTTTTGGAAATCCTTTGGGTTATTATTATATCTAAACTAACCTATGAATCAGACCCTACATTAGGTTGCGTTTTTAAGCATGTTTTTCTCAGGTGAATTAATGACTTAGATTAATGTGCATTGGAGTCTAAATTGACAAGATTTCATACTTGGATTTCTACAAATGATCAAATCTCGTTGTGTTGCTTTCAAGCTTTTCATTGTGATGCAATTATGGGACAACTATTATTTTGATTTCAGAAAATCAACGAGATTGTTTTACAAACGACACATTTAGAGGTCGTTCTCTTGTATCTAGCGCTGTGTATTATGAAGTAGCACCCCAAGTGGTATTCCGCTGCGTTGTCATATTTTTGGGGGTGTTACATCTACTTCAACAAATAACCGACTTCGCTCGTCTTCAAACGTAAGGAATCAAGCAGTTGTGAAAGCTGGTAGAGTGAATATTTAAAACATAAATGTTAGAAATGATGGTAGAATTGCAAGAAGTTCGTACAACACTCAAGAAGAGTCTGGTGAGAGTAGTAATGTTTAGAAAGAGACTGGGAATATAAAGAGAACTCTTAGAACTTCTTCATCAGGAAATGCTACAAATTTTTAGTGCTACAATTGTAGGACTAAAGGTCACTATGCACGTGATTGTCTAAAGCCAAGAGTTCAGGATTCTAAGTACTTCATGAAACAAATGTTTCTTGCAAAGGAAGATGAAGCTGGAGTTATTCTTTCTAACGAATATAATGATTTTCTTCTAGTTGATGTTGCTCAAGTGGAAAAGAGTGTGAACATATGCATGATGGCCAGAATTCAACAAGCGACCACTAATTCTGATGAAGGGCCAAGCTATGATTCTGCATTCATCAGTAAGGCACAAACACCATCAACAAGCTTCATGAATTTGTTATTCTATAACAGTGATCATGAACAGACATATCATGTGCAACCTGAAATTGTTAATTCTACAAATGATGATCAAATTAATAGCGATGTTATATTTCTGATCCAAATGTAGAAATTAATGATGGAAATGTTGAACACGATAAAAATGCTCATGATCAACATGATAATGAATTGGAACTATTAGCCAGAAATGCTTAAAAGAAGCTGAAAAGAAACTTATACTTGCTAAACCAATTAAACAACAACATGTTGAGTTAAATAAACAGCTTGAGCAATATAAGTAACGGGTTTGGGATTTTGAAACAACAAAAGCAAATAAAACCAATTTTCATAAAGAATACATTAAGGCAGATCATCGGGTAAAACGACTGGAAAATCAACTTCAAAATCAATTTATTCATGATAGGGATAAAATTCGAGTTTTAGAAAAAGAAAAAGATGATTTGCAAATGAGTGTTTCAAATGAAAAACAACATTTTTTCGAATTAAAAAATGCATACACTTCTTTGAAACAATTGTTTTATATAACTGACGATAAGTATCTCAATGATGTTTTGAATTTAGAAGGTAAACTCAAAAAGAATGAAAATGTGGTTATAAAAATGAGTAACTATGTATAAGCATTGTTTATAAGGGTCTAGAAACACAATCGTGTTCTACCACTCGGCAGAATCATAAGGCCTCACTTGGGATACATTATCTCTTTCTGAATTATTACTCTTGCGTTGCCAATCCTCGCTGATCACGAACTGTTAGTGGAGCTAACAGACTTGTTACACAATTGAACAATTGGAGTTGCGTCATCCTCGAACTAACGACCGAGTACCATAATCCGCCGTCTATCGCATAAGCTCTTTCTCACGAGCTCCTCTCATTTATTGAACTTTATTCTGGGGATATTGTTTCTCGGAGGGTCCTCACCCTCTGCATCTCATCACCGTTTGTTATAGTTATCGTCGTTATGGTTGCTGTTGTTGGGTCCTGAGTGGTCAGATTGTAAAAAACTTTATCAACTTAGTGATGAAACAACCTTAAAAAAGATAATGCATTATGTCGATATAGTATTTCAGTTGAATTATCATTACAGAACAAATAGTACCACAAATTTAAGTCTTGATATAATTAGTACTGCCAAGTAGTTGAGTCACTTACATCCATAAGCCACGGTTGATGTGAACTATCGAAACCATACAGTAGTAGAAACGGGACTCCGCCCCTGGACATTTAGAAATCTATTAAAACATACTCACGCGACTACACCTTATTCTTGAGGTTTTTACTATAATGAGACTTTTCCTATAACGCGGTTATACCCGTCATAAGATCTGTAATGATATATATTGAGATACCCATTTTGATGGATTGAATATCCTGGACAAACCTAGCCAAAAATTTTGGTAGATTGAGAAGTGTAGAAACACCGAATTTTGCTGAATAAAGTTATCAGCGTCTTGTTTAGAACGAGTTATTAAACCTTAAGTCTTTCCTTGGTCACACAATCGGATGACACAAATTTAATCTCGGGACGAGATTTCTTTAAGTGGTAGGTACTGTAACATCCAAGAATTTTCGAATTTTTAAGATAACTATTTTATCCCTTTGACTTTTAGGTCTGGCTTGACTTAAAAAAACAACCATCTAAATCACGTTTTCACGGCTCGGACCCTAAAGCAATTCGATGTGAAACGACATTCCTGACAACTTTTCAGTTTTGCCCGAGACCTGGAAACGAGCCGAAAAGGGCTAAAACAGCACCGCAAACATTTTTCGAACAATATACAACGCGGACACACAAAAACAATTAAATTTGTTTTTTTTAATTATCAGTATTTATTTAATAAAAATATTAAATAAATTAGTCATCATTTTAATTAAAAGCGTTGCGGATAACGCGAATACTCGAGTTGAAATCCAATTTTATTTCGGACAAGACGAAACCGGTTCACAAAATGAATAACAGATATTTTATTAAATGTTATAAAATATTTATGAAACATTATCAAGTAAATACTCATTTTTATCAAAAAAATGATTCGGAAAACAATGGCGCAAGTTTCAAGAGTTGAATCATCCGTTAAGTCCTTCAAACGAGTCCCGAACCGATACGTATCGAAGTTTTACTAAAACGTTACAAAACGAACCCTAGACTATTTCAACTTGTCACTTTTGATTTAAAGTTTTAATATATATATAAAATTATATATATTTATTTCATTTATACATCTAAAAACACACACACACAAACTTATAAACCCTCTCTCTTCCCCAAAATATCCGGCCAACCACCACCACCGCCGGATCCGGCCACCACCGTCGCGCCGCCGCCGGAAAACTTTTCCGGCGGAATTTTTCCGGCGAACCCAAAACCGTTCCTCATCAAACGATCTATCCAACCCACTATCTCACTCGCCGTCACTCGCCACTCCACCTCCGCCGCCATCACTACGACCACGTCACAACCAAGGTGTGCGTGGTTTAACGGGTTCACAGGTAGGGTGCGTTTGGTTTCGTGGTTTATCACCACACGGGGTGCGTCGGGTTGTGGGTTCCCAGCCAAAAGGGCGCGTCGGGTTGGTGGTAACACCCACCGGGTGCGTGGGTTTGTGGTCTCAACCGTCCAGGGTGCGTTTAGTTTTATGTAAATGCACCAAGGGGTGCATTGGGTTTGTTTATATAAGCACCGCAGGTGCGTTTGGTTTTGTTATAGAAACAAGGGTGCGTGTTGGTTTTGGTTTTGCACCGCAAGGGTGCGTTGGTTTTGTGGGTTGCACCAGCGTAGGATGCGTTTGTTTAGGGGTGTTCCTTTTGGCTGTTTCGGGACAGCCGGGTCCGAGTATAGCACCATGCAAGGGTGCGTTTGGTTGTAACAGCCAACATCAACGGGTGCATTTGGCTGTTATAAATACGAAAGGGTGCGTTTGGATTAGTAGGAAAAACAGATTAGGGTGCGTGTGGTTTAGCATAAAACAGACAAGGGTGGGTTTGGTTTAGCCGAAATGCACAAGAGGTGCGTTGGGTTGACTGGGAACACAATAAGGGACTGTTTGGTTTGGACAGTTTCACCAAAAGGGGCGTTTGGCTGATGTGGGCAGCCGTAGGGTGCGTTTGGTTTTTGGTTATAAACAAGTAGGGTGCGTTTGGCTTGGTTATAAAACCACGCAGCGGGTGCGTTTGGTATTAAAACAGCCCACAAGGGGGCTGTTTGGTTTAAGACAGCCAAATGGGTGTTTGGTTTTAGGGATTAACGCAATAAGTGTGCGTTTGGGATAGCAGAAATACACAAGGGTGTGTTTGGTTTAGCAGGAAAAGCGTTTAGGGTGTTTGGTTTGGGAGTCGAACCACAGGGGTGTGTTTGGTTGGAGACAGACTAAACCGTAAGGGTGGTTTGGGTTAACATAAATTGGCTATTGACTAAATGCAAAACGACAATTAAATATAACATAAGGTTTTATATATATTAAAACCGGATAAATAATGGTGGTTAAATGGTTAAACAAATATGATAATTATTATTTTGCGAGTTTAGATATAATAACGTGAATATATATGTATGTTATATCTGAAACACGCGGGCATTTGAAATATTGGAAGGCGAATGATTGCAAAATATATTGATTAAGGGAAAACGTAGAGTTTTGCGAAAACGGAAAACGTTATATAAACGGGAAAGTCATGAAGAAATTTTATATAAATTTCTATATTTATTAATGTTTCACTAAAACTCTATTATTTTAGAAAGATAAAAGGACTATGTTATATTTTAAAAGACATATTAAAATATAATACATCATAAACTTGACAAACGAACGAAAACTATAATTTTACAATGAGACGGAATGTTTTAGATACGACTTGTCAAAGAAACGAAACATAATTTATAAAATATTAATTTATATTTTATAATGGTTATGAACGGTTACAAACATCGGTTGTTTAATTTATAACATTAAGACATTTGTCTGCTTTTATTCAAAGTCTGTTACCAATTGAATTGCTGTCGAAATAATTGGGTTTAATTATTTATTCACACATTTTATATAATACTTGCAAATTATTATATACTTTACATAAATCTTCGGGTTGATCGTTTTTATGATATAATTCACGGTAAGAATTATATAAGGGTTATTTTTCATATGTAATATATAAAGTATATATATTACACACTTTGGGAATATTCTAAATTTATTTATTTAACCAACCACCAAACCATTACAACGTTAAATCTAAATCTTTATCAACGCGTCGCGTTGACATAACAATTCACCGGGAAACCCAAACACATTATCCTAGGCTAGTGGGACTTAGCCGTTAAGTTAAGCTGCATCTTCACGGTCAGGCAGCTTCGTCTTCCGTTCGTATTGTGCATATTAGATGCCTATCTGTCAATCATTCTTCATCATCAAAGTGAATTAGATGCCTACCTATCAATCGTTCTTCAACATCAAGGTGAGTTCATGGCCCCATGTTTTACATGTTTTACATATATTTTGGGGTGAGAACATGCTTGTTACAAATTCAATTACGTGTTTGATTTAAACTCGTTACGTGCTCATTTTCAACTCGTTTGCATACATGTTTACAAACGCATTCACATGGTTGATTACCTGTTTGGTTTACATACTCATTTATACATCTCGTGAGGGGATACAATACTTAGTTTAGTTTTTGAACATAAACGCATACTATATTTTATGATTATGGATTAGCTCCGGTTGTATGTTACAAGTAATTCAATGCTGAGGGTGTCCAGGTGGGGACATCCGGTATAGGCACACGTCAATTAATTCAATGCTGAGGGTGTCCAGGTGGGGACATCCGGTGTAGGCACACGTCAAGTAATTCAGTGCTGAGGGTGTCCAGGTAGGGACATCCGTTGTAAGCACATGGCCATTGTTTATGTTAGCGACTTAGTTTCATGAACTTAAAGTAATGGTAATCATGGTTTTATACACACTTGAATAAAGTGGGGGGACACCGGTAACGGGGGAACATATTCTTTATTATCGCCCGGGTGTTCTTGGAGGGAACACCTACGATGGGTACACATTTACTATGCCTTGAATAAAGTGCATACAATACAGTCAACGTCACAGTTCATGAACTTAAAGTAATGGTAATCATGGTTTTAGACACACTTGAATAAGGTGGCACTACAATACTATTGGATATTTGTGATCCAACTATTGCTTACTTACCATTTTGGGACTATTTTGGGAATAGAAATGGTCTGCATATTTTAACAGTCTAATTGATTTCCTAAGAAATCATACATACCTTTTGAAGGACATTTAAGGATTTAAATTGTCGCAACAATATTTTATTATACTGTAGGAGACAGTAGTCATTAAACGTTTTTTTATATGACACTTAATGATACCAGGAGGGCAGATACACTAATTGATACTAACTTTGTACTTACAGAAACCTATGGAAATTCACCAACTTTAATGTTGACCTTTTTAAGCATGATTTTTCTCAGTGGAAATTATATGGCTCGAGTTTCTTGAAGTGCATTGGATCTATACATTCAAGCTTTTCATTGTGATGCAAAATTTTTGGACAAATGTATATTAAATCAAGATTTTGATTAAATCAACGAGATTGTTTTACAAACGACACATTAGAGGTCCGTCTCTTCGTATCTAGTGCTGTGTATTATGAAGTTGCACCCCAGTGGTATTCCGCTGCATTGTATGTATTTATTGGGGGTGTTACAGATAGGTATACATAGCACTGGCTTATAGAGAACTAGGTTGCATATTTTTAATCCTAGACTATAGTCGTTTCACAAAACATCATTCACAACAAACATTTTCAAAGTGCATACACGCTACTTGCTTATGTGCTTACGTTACGTGCTGCATTAAGTGCTTACGTGGCATACATATATAATATATATATATATATATATATATATATATATATATATATATATATATGCTTGCATTCCTTTCCCGCGTATATCGAACGCATTATTTATATAATAATTATTATATAAATACCAAGAATAATTTTTAAGACAATTGTGGGGTGCACAAAGGTCTCATTCTACTACGTCAGACATGTGAGTTATACATTGGTCTTAATCTACCGTTCAGACATTGTGAGTTATACAATGGTCTTATTCTACTCGTCAGACATTGTGAGTTATACAATGGTCTTATTCTACTCGTCAGACATTGTGAGTTATACAATGGTCTCATTCTACTCGTCAGACATTGTGAGTTATACAATGGTCTTATTCTACTCGTCAGACATTGTGAGTTATACAATGGTCTCATTCTACTCGTCAGACATTGTGAGTTATACAATGGTCTCATTCTACTCGTCAGACATTGTGAGTTATACAATGGTCTCGTTCTACTCGTCAGACATTGTGAGTTATACGATGGTCTCATCTTGCTTCTTAGACATTGTGAGTTGCAAAATGGTTTCATTTCGTCCTCGGGCATTGTAAGTTAAACAATGGTCTCTAAGGACATTAATTTTCTTCATAGCTTTATACTATATTATATTACACGAAGGCCGTTATAATTCTGTCTCCATAGGATTATGTATGAATCTAAATGTTACAAGTCTTGTATAGGCGGGACTTGTAATAGGAAGATTTATATGATAATTGCTATGCTGACTGGTTCATCGAGACTTTTACCTGGTTTACTCTAACCAAGGTACTCATTAACTATCTTGAACTCTATATTGATCTCGCCTGACAGTTTTACTCCCAGCTTCCAAAGACGAGTTTTGAACACTCGTCCCATACCCATTAGAGCACATGCATCGTCATGTCAACCACCTTGAAGGTTATGAGAGTACGCGTATTGCACCGGGAATTATTAAGTAGGAGGATTTATGATCTGTTTATTTAAAAGGATTGGGACGCCTCTTCATTTAAATAAATAAATTATAAATCACCGAACCATAAGTTTATCAATTGATTATTTACATAAATTAGGACGCTTCTTTATGCAAATAATGAATTATAAATGAGTGGGCTTAATGGTATCCGATATGACACGAGTATGAACCTAAATTCGAAAATCGCCAGAATCTGTTGAAAAGGGTCTAGAAACACAATCGTGTTCTACCACTCGGCAGAATCTTAAGGCCTCACTTGGGACTACTGTAACAACCGGCAATTTTCGAAGCATATTTAAATAATAAATCATAATTATTATTACATGTTTGTCGTTTATAAAAATTTATTTTTAAGCTGACTTATTAAAAACGACCCACTAAATTACATTTTCACAACTCGGATCCTAAAGCAATTTGATGTAAAACGACATTCCTAACCTTAACAACTTTTTAGGTTTTGAACCTGAGACCAGAAACAGTCAGAAGGTGACATGAAATGCCCTCCAAGATTTTAGAAACACGAAAAATAATTAAATTATATTTAATATCACCGTTTATTAAATTAAGAAATATTAAATTTTAATTAAAAGCGTTTGTTGATAACGCGAATATACGGGTTAAAATTTATTTTAGTTTATTTCGGACGAGACGTAACCGGTTCATAAAATAAATACAAGTAAATTTTTATAAAATGATATAAAAATATATATAAAATATAATCAAGTAAATTACTCCATTTTTTATCAGAAAAATGATTAGAAAAACAGATGGCAAGTTTTAGATTTGAATCGTCTCCGTTAAGTCGCTCCAAACGAGTCCCCGTAACCAAATAATTAACAAAAGTTACACGTTAGGTCCCTGTGAAACATTTACAAAGTTAACCCTCAACTATTATACATTTTCAATTTTCATTTTAAACTTTTATATATATATAAAATTTTTATATCTTTTTCATTTTAATACATAACACACACTTATCATCTTCCTCCTCTCTCCCTCATCTTTTTCCGGCCACCAGCCTACCGCCGCCGGCCACCAGCCCACCGCCGCCGGAAAAGTTTTCCGGCCAAACTCCGGCGAATCCAAAATTTGTCCCCATCTCCCGATCTACCCGATCCCCAAGTTCACGCGCCTCCACGCGCCTTTTCCCCCTCCGGCTGTCTCAGCCGCTTCACCACACCGACCACCGCCACTTCATAACACCACCACCATCATCATACGCCACCACCGCCACTCCCTAACACCACCATCATCATCATCATGTCATCATCATCTTCCCCCTCACCACCAGCCGCTGTCGCCATGACAGCCGCTGCGTCACCACTTTGGGTGCGTTGGGTTGTATGATAGCACCGAAAGGGTGCGTTTGATTGTTCGTATAGCACCATAAGGGGTGCGTTTGGTTGTGTCTAAACAGCCCCGAAAAGAGCCGATAAGGGGTGTTTGTTTTGCGTGATGATCAACCCAAAAAGGGGGCGTTCGTTGGATGCGTTTTAACAGCCGAAAGGGTGTTTGTTTCGGCTGTTAAAACAGCCAAATAGGGTGCGTTCGTTTTAGATCACAACCAAGTTGAAGAAGCCGATAAGGAGCGTGTTTGGTTTTAAATCGAAGCAGCCATAAGGGCGTTATTGATATATATAAAACGACTAATATAATATTGCAAAACGTTTCGTAAATTAAAAACCGATATAAATTATCGTTAAGTTGGTTATATAAATATACAGGACAATAATTTTGTTTTTTGTGATTTTATTAATCTTTATGGTGTGTATGTTTTACTTATTTGATACTATGTAGATGTCGTTTGATAGATATTAAACACGCGCCTATATTGCATACATTTATTTATTAAGGGGAAAACGTTGAGTTTTATAAAAATGGGAAACGTTATATATTCGAATAGGTCATGCCGAAATTTTAAAAGTTTATATACTTAGCATTTTCGTTTAAAACTTTTATTATCTTGGAAACCGAATAAAAAGAAGTAAGATATATAGTTTTTAAGAGTATTAAATTGTAATTTCACAATAAACCGGTAAATAAACGAAAACTATACTTTTATAAACAAGACAACTAGTTAGTTAAAACACGTAACGAAATACTAAATTATAAAATATTATTTTATAATTCCTTTTGTAAAGTCTTTGAAAACGTCATTTATATCTAATTCGTAACTTTAAAACATGTGTTTACTTTTATGCAAGAACTTTTTATTAATTTAATTAGTGACTTTTGAAAACGTGTCGAATTATATTGTTACCTTTATTTTTTTTCACTTTTCTTATATAATACTTGGAAGGTATTATATAATTAGACCATTTTATTTAATTGTCACCTTTTAAATATAACACATGTCGCGTATTATATACGCTTCGAGTTATTCTTTTGATTTTGTATCTTGTTATATAATTCACGGTATGAATTATATACTCGGTCATTTTTTTTTCATTATGTAATATATACGGAATATATTACACACCTTGCGATTACTTTTGATTTATTTATTTAACCAACCACCAAACTATTACAACTTGGAAATCTAAATCTTTTATCAACGTGTCGTGTTGACCATCATTCTACTAGTGGGATTTAACCGATAAGATGAACCGTAACTTCCCGGTCGAGCTGTTCCATTTTCCGTTTGTGTTGTGCTTAAAATGTGCACTTCTGTCAATCGTTCTCATCACAAGGTGAGTTCATAGTCTCTCTCAGCATATCAACTTTTCAATGTTTTATAAAAACCCGCGAGGGGAATACATGCTCGTTTAACGAAACTGTATAATTTTACTACTTACAATTACCTTTCAATACTTTGTGATTTCAAAGCCCCTATTTTAAACTTGATTTTAAACTGTTTTGGGGAGAATACATGCTCGTTTACAAAGTGAACTTATTGATTTCTACTACATAATCCGTTACATGACTATTTTTAACTAAAGCTCGATTCTTTGCTACGATGATTTGAGATCGGAAACCGTATTATTTGAAACCATTAATTGTTAGACATGATAGTTTTACTACGGGGACACAAGTTTTTTAAACTGTAAGCTATTTCCTGAATACATTATTGCCTAAGAAGCCATCTCGCAATTAAGTCCCCTGTTTATCATGACCTCCAGTTTGCTAGTGTCGTGAGCGAGGTGTTTGGGATGATCTATCGGGATTTGACAATCCCCACCGTGTCCTTTGTCACTAGTTTGATCAGTGCATTTAACCATTGAGATATTACTTTCCAGGATGTTTGGCAGATCATCCTACTTTATGGGGCATCCAATCTATTGGATTGAAGTACGTAAGTTTCGTGTCATGACTTAGTGCAAATAATAAATACTTAGACTTGATGAATGTTTTCTCTTCTACATTACTTGTTTTTGGACTTCGAATATGTACTTATCCCACCATTACTTCGATCTTGTTGTCCATTTTTAAATACTTACTTGTATTTACTGAATCACCACTGGATTTCGGAATGGATTTAGAATAGGACACCTTTAAATGTTTGTAACGCTACTTTTCTTCTGCAAATATTTCTTAAATTATTTCAAATACTGGCTTTTTACTTAAACCATTAATTCACCAATATGTATTGTTGGACGTTTATCATGTATTTTTCAGGTACTATTTTGCTAGTGTAGCATTGGGAGCATTCCGAGTCGCGCGGATATAATATATTCTAGAAGGCTTTAATACTTGAGTACTAATTACAAACGATTTGACAATGTTTTCTAATACATTATTAAATGAAACCTGTTGCAATCTGATCTTTTATTTATTATAATATGACTTATTTAAACTTCCATTTTAGGACGTTTTCCGTGACTTGTTTTTTGTGCCCTTAAGTAACACCCCAATGTGGGTATTCCGCTGCGTTGTCCTCATTTCGGGGTGTTACAGATGGTATCAGAGCTAAGTCATAGAAGAACTAGGTCATTCAAAACCTAATACTATACCATGTTTTCAAAATAAAGAGTTTTTTCTTATTTTATTCCGAAAATCCGTGCTGCGCTTTGCTCCCAGTAAACTTATAAGCACTCTTTTGTATCTCTGCTACTATTTATATGTATAACGAGTAATTAATACTTGCATATGAATTCGCTTTCTTAACTTCCATCGTATATGACGCGCTACTAATAACTTATAATAGTCGAGTTATAAACATAATGATCACTCCGATTATCCCTACTATTCTGATTTCTCAATTTACTCCCTCGAACGACCAATAGCCGATTACTTTACCATTCCACTTTGATTTGGAACACACTCCTATGCTTTTGATCGTGATATGTTGTTCGTAATCTATTGTTTTGATATCGGAGTTTGTGTGCCACGGCGGATACTTAGGTAGATATTTATATTCATCATATTGAAATGATGAGACTCTTCTTCATTGAATAAGGAATTAATAAATTACCGAACCATAAGATATAAATTCTTCTTCAAGGATTGGAGGAAGACGCCCTCTTTTTGCAAGTTGACAAATTATAAATGAGTTGGGCTTATGTTTATTTCGACATAAGCTTGTGTTCGTCTGTATGAATCATTCTTGGCATGAATTTCTTTCGACTCGTGCTTTGTTATATGGATTTTTCCGAATGTGTATCGACCGTCGCGAACTTGATAATCTAATGGTAATAAATCATTAACCACTTTCAAGAATGGACGACTTGTTAAATTCTTCGTTCCAATGGCTTTTCTTCGAGTCATGTATTCCATCCTTCCCCCCATTTGAAGATTCTCATTACATTTGATCATTTCGCTCATCATCCGATTGCAAATATCCAAAGCTTTGACTTTGGTTTTTTTTTTATTTCAAACTCAAAAAATTTACCGTTGGAACCGTCGAACGATGACATAGGTATATCCACTCATCTAATCACTAGTAAACCAAGGACGAATAAAACAAATTGAGCACCGGGACGGCGCTCTCTTAAGGTGGGTAGACTGTAACAACCGGCAATTTTCGAAGCATATTTAAATAATAAATCATAATTATTATTACATGTTTGTCGTTTATAAAAATTTATTTTTAAGCTGACTTATTAAAAAACGACCCACTAAATTACATTTTCACAACTCGGACCCTAAAGCAATTTGATGTAAAACGACATTCCTAACAACTTTTTAGTTTTGACCGAGACCCAGAAACAGTCAGAAGGTGACTGAAATGCCCTCGCAAGATTTTAGAAACACAAAAATAATTAAATTATATTTAATTATCACGTTTTATTAAATAAAAATATTTAAATTTAATTAAAAGCGTTTGTTGATAACGCGAATATACGGGTTAAAAGTTTATTTTTAGTTTTATTTCGGACGAGACGTAACCGGTTCATAAAATAAATAACGAATATTTTTATAAAATGTTATAAAAATATATATAAAATATTATCAAGTAAATACTCATTTTTATCAGAAAAATGATTAGAAAAACAATGGCGCAAGTTTTGAGATTTGAATCGTCCGTTAAGTCGCTCAAACGAGTCCCGAACCAATAATTAACAAAAGTTACACGTTAGGTCCCTGTGAAACATTTACAAAGTTAACCCTCAACTATTATACATTTTCTATTTTCATTTTAAACTTTTATATATATATAAAATTTTTATATCTTTTTCATTTTAATACATAACACACACTTATCATCTTCATCTCTCTTCCCAATCTTTTTCCGGCCACCAGCCTACCGCCGCCGGCCACCAGCCCACCGCCGCCGGAAAAGTTTTCCGGCCAAACTCCGGCGAATCCAAAATTTGTCCCCATCTCCCGATCTACCCGATCCCCAAGTTCACGCGCCTCCACGCGCCTTTTCCCCCTCCGGCTGTCTCAGCCGCTTCACCACACCGACCACCGCCAACTTCATAACACCTTACCACCCATCACATTAACGCCACCACCCGCACACTTGCCCTAACATGACCACCATCATCATCATCATGTCATCATCATCTTCCCCCTCACCACCAGCCGCTGTCGCCATGACAGCCGCTGCGTCACCACTTTGGGTGCGTTGGGTTGTATGATAGCACCGAAAGGGTGCGTTTGATTGTTCGTATAGCACCATAAGGGGTGCGTTTGGTTGTGTCTAAACAGCCCCGAAAAGAGCCGATAAGGGGTGTTTGTTTTGCGTGATGATCAACCCAAAAAGGGGGCGTTCGTTGGATGCGTTTTAACAGCCGAAAGGGTGTTTGTTTCGGCTGTTAAAACAGCCAAATAGGGTGCGTTCGGTTTTAGTTCACAGCCGCCATAAGGGCGTGTTTGGTTTAATGCGAAACAGCCATAAGGGCGTTATTGATTTATATAAATCGACTAATATATATTGCAACGTTTCGTAAATTAAAAACCGGATATAAATTATGGTTAAGTTGGTTATATAAATATACAAGTCATTATTTTTGTTTTTGTGATTTATAATCTTTAAGGTGTGTATGGTTTTACTTATTTGTTACTATGTAGATTCGTTTAGGTATAGATATTGAAACACGCGCCTATATTGCAACATTTATTTATTAAGGGGAAAACGTTGAGTTTTATAAAAATGGGAAACGTTATATATTCGAATAGGTCATGCCGAAATTTTAAAAGTTTATATACTTAGCATTTTCGTTTAAAACTTTTATTATCTTGGAAACCGATAAAAAGAAGTAAGATATATAGTTTTTAAGAGTATTAAATTGTAATTTCACAATAAACCGGTAAATAAACGAAAACTATACTTTTATAAACAAGACAACCGAGTTAGTTAAAAGCACTTAACGAATACTAAATTATAAATAATTATTTTATAATTCCTTTTGTAAAGTCTTTGAAAACGCATTTATCTAAATTCGTAACTTTAAAAACGTGTGTATACTTTTATGCAAGAACTTTTTAAAAAAAAAAAATAAAAAAAAAAAAAAATTAAAATTAAAAAAAAAAAAAAAAAATAAAAAGTTCTTGCATAAAAGTAAACACACGTTATTAAAGTTACCAAAATTATAATAAATGACGTTTCAAAGACTTTACAAAAGGAATTATAAATAATATTTTATAATTAGGTATTTCGTTACGTTGTTTTTATACTAACTAGTTTCTTGTTTTATAAAAGTAAGTTTTCGGTTATTTACCGGTTTATTGTGAAATTACAATTAATACTCATAAAAACTATATATCTTACTTCATTTTATCGTTTCCAAGATAAAAAAAGTTTTAAACCCGAAAATGCAAATATATAAACTTTTAAAATTTCGCATGACCTATTCGGAATATATAACGTTTCCCATTTTTATAAAACTCAACGTTTTCCCCTTAATAAATAAATGTTGCAATATAGGCGCGTGTTTCAATATCTATACCTAAACGAATCTACATAGTAACAAATAAGTAAAACCATACACACCTTAAAGATTATAAATCACAAAAACAAAAATAATGACTTGTATATTTATATAACCAACTTAACCATAATTTATATCCGGTTTTTATTACGAAACTTTGCAATATATATTATGAACATTTTATAAATTCAAATAACGCCCTTATGGCTGTTTCGCATTAAACCAAACACGCCCTTATGGCGGCTGTGAACTAAAACCGAACGCACCCTATTTGGCTGTTTTAACAGCCGAAACAAACACCCTTTCGGCTGTTAAAACGCATCCAACGAACGCCCCCTTTTTGGGTTGATCATCACACAAAACAAACACCCCTTATCGGCTCTTTTCGGGGCTGTTTAGACACAACCAAACGCACCCCTTATGGTGCTATCGAAACGAAAAAAAATAAAAAAAAATAAAAAAAAAAAAGAAAAAAAAATACAAATAGAAAATCAAAGCACCCTTCGGTGCTATCATACAACCCAACGCACCCAAAGTGGTGACGCAGCGGCTGTCATGGCGACAGCGGCTGGTGGTGAGGGGGAAGATGATGATGACATGATGATGATGATGGTGGTGTTAGGGAGTGGCGGTGGTGGCGTATGATGATGGTGGTGGGTGTTAGTGAAGTGCTTGGTCGTGTGGTGAAGCGCGGAGACACCGAGGGGAAAAGGCGCGTGGAGGCGCGTGAACTTGGGGATCGGGTAGATCGGGAGATGGGGACAAATTTTGGATTCGCCGGAGTTTGGCCGGAAAACTTTTCCGGCGGCGGTGGGCTGGTGGCCGGCGGCGGTAGGCTGGTGGCCGGAAAAAGATGAGGGAGAGAGGAGGAAGATGATAAGTGTGTGTTATGTATTAAAATGAAAAAGATATAAAAATTTTATATATATATAAAAGTTTAAAATGAAAATAGAAAATGTATAATAGTTGAGGGTTAACTTTGTAAATGTTTCACAGGGACCTAACGTGTAACTTTTGTTAATTATTGGTTCGGGACTCGTTTGAGCGACTTAACGGACGATTCAAATCTCAAAACTTGCGCCATTGTTTTTCTAATCATTTTTCTGATAAAAATGAGTATTTACTTGATAATATTTTATATATATTTTTATAACATTTTATAAAAATATTCGTTATTTATTTTATGAACCGGTTACGTCTCGTCCGAAATAAAACTAAAAATAAACTTTTAACCCGTATATTCGCGTTATCAACAAACGCTTTTAATTAAATTTAAATATTTTTATTTAATAAAACGTGATAATTAAATATAATTTAATTATTTTTGTGTTTCTAAAATCTTGCGAGGGCATTTCAGTCACCATTCTGACTGTATTTCTGGGTCTCGATCAAACTAAAAAGGTTGTTAGGAAATGCGTTTTACTCAAATTGCTTAGGTCCGAGTGGTGAAAATTGTAATTTAGTGGGTCCGTTTTTAATAAGTCAGCTAAAAATAAATTTAAAAAACGACAAACTTGTAATAATAATTATGATTTATTTATATCACATGCTTTCGAAAATTGCCGGATGTTACAGTCTACCCAACTTAAGAGAACGCCGTCCTTGCTCAATTTGTTTTATTCGTCCTTGGTTTACTAGTGACTATATGAGTGGATATACTTAGGTCATAGTCGAGGTTCCAACAAAAATTTGAGTGAACAAAGGTCAAAGCATAGGATATATGCAATCGATATGATCAAGAATCAAATGAAATGAGAATCTACAATGGAAGGATGAATACGCTGACTCGAAAGAAAGCCATCGGAACGAAGAGATTCAAAATGTCGTCCCATTCAAGAAAGTGGTTAATGATTTATTACTATTAGATTATCAAGTTCGCGACGGTCGATACACATTCGGAAAAATCCATATAACAAAGCACGAGTCGAAAGAAATTCATAGCCCAAGGAATGATTCATACGGACGAACACACGCTATGTCGAATAAACATAAGCCCACTCATTTATAATTTGTCACTTACAAAAAGAGGCGTCCCAATCCTTGTAAGTAAGAATTTATAAACTTATGGTTCGGTAATTTATAATTTCCTTATTCAAATGAAGAAGCGTCCTAATTCATTTCAATAAGATGACTATAAATCATCTTACCTAAGTATCGCCGGCACACAAACACGATATCAAAACAATAGATTACGAAACAACATATACGATCAAAAGCATAGGAAGAGTGTTCCAACTCAAAGTGGAATGGTAAAGTAATCGGCATTGGTGTTCGAGGGAGTAATTGAGAAATCAGAAAGTACGGGATAATCGGAGTGATCAATATTTATATAACTGACTATTATAAGGTAATAGTAAGGCGTCATACGATAGACGTAAGAAAGCGAAATCATAAGCAAGTATTAAATACTCGTTATCCATATAAATAGTAGCAGAGATACAAAAGAGAGCTTATAAGTTACCTGGGAGCAAGCGCGCACGGATATCGGATAAAATAAGGAAAGACTCTATATTTTGAAAAACATGGTCATAGTCTAGGTTTTGAAAACGACCTAGTTCTCTATGACTTCAGCTCTGATACCATCTGTAACACCCCCGAAAATCAGGACAACGCAGCGGAATACCACATTGGGGTGTTACTTCAGGGCACAAAACACAAGTCACGGAAAACGACCTTAAAATGGACGTTTTAAATAAAGTCATATTATAATAAATAAAAGATCAGAGTTGCAACAGGTTTCATTTATAATGTATTAGAAAACATTGTCAAACGTTGTCAAATAGTACTCAGTTATTAAGCCCTTCACAATATATATATCCGCGCGACTCGAATGCTCCCAATGCTCCACTAGCAAAATAGTAACCTGAAAATACATGCTAAAACGTCAACAATAATGTTGGTGAATTCATAGGTTTAAGTAAAAAGCAATATTGAAATAATTTAAGAAATATTTCAGAAGAAAAGTAGCGTTACAACATTTAAAAAGTGTTATTTCCAAAATCCATCCGAAATCCAAGTAGTGATTCAGTAAATCAAGAAGTATTTAAATGTGGACCACAAGATCGAAGTAATGGTGGACTAAGTATATATTCCGAAGTCCAAAACAAGTAATGTAGACAAGAGAAACACATTCATCAAGTCTAAGTATTTATTATTGCACTAAGCTCATGACACGAAACCTAACGTACTTCAATCAATTGATTGGAATGCCCCATAAAAGTAGATGATCTGCCAAACATCCTGGAAAGTAAATCTCAATGTTAAATGCACCTGATTCAAACTAAGTGACGCCAGGAAAGGTGGGGATTGTCATCCATAGATATATCCACAACACTCTGCGCTCACGACACTAGCAACTGACGGTTCATGATAAACAGGGGACTTAAGTGGCAGAGAAGGTACTTAGGCAATAATGTAATCAGGAAATAGCATACAGTTTTGAAAAACACTTGTGTCCGTAGTAAAACAATCATGTCTAAAAATCCATGTTTGAAATATAGTATGTCACGACTCAAATCAGTAGCAACAAATCGAGCTTTAGTAAAAATAGTCAGAAACCTTATGTAGTAAAATCATAAGTTCACTTGTAAAACGAGCATGTATTCTCCCCAAAACATTTAAAAACAAGTACAAATAGGGCCTAATAAACTCGACAAAAGTATTGAAAGGTAATTGTACCCGATTAAAATATACAAGTTTGTAAACGAGCATGTATTTCCCCTCGCGGGTTGTATAAAACATTGAAAGATTGAATGCAGACTATGAAACTCACCGTGATTATGAAGAACGATTGACAGAAGTGCACATTATAAGCACAACACAAACGGAAAATGGAACAGCTCGACCGGGAAGTTACGGTTCATCTTATCGGTTAAATCCCACTAGTAGAATGATGGTCAACACGACACGTTGATAAAAAGATTTTGATATCCAAGTTTGTAATAGTTGGTGGTTGGTTAAATAAATAAATTCGAAAAGTAATCGCAAGGTTGTAATTATATTCCGCATATATTACATAATGAAAAAATGACCGAGTATATAATTCATACCGTGAATTATATAACAAGATACAAAATCAAAAGAATAACTCGAAGCGTATATAATACGCGACATGTGTTATATTTAAAAGGTGACAATTAAATAAAATGGTCTAATTATATAATACCTTCCAAGTATTATATAAGAAAAGTGAAAAAAAAATAAAGGTAACAATATAATTCGACACGTTTTCAAAAGTCACTAATTAAATTAATAAAAAGTTCTTGCATAAAAGTAAACACACGTTTTAAAGTTACGAATTAGATAAATGACGTTTTCAAAGACTTTACAAAAGGAATTATAAAATAATATTTTATAATTTAGTATTTCGTTACGTGTTTTAACTAACTAGTTGTCTTGTTTATAAAAGTATAGTTTTCGTTTATTTACCGTTTATTTGTGAAATTACAATTTAATACTCTTAAAAACTATATATCTTACTTCTTTTTATCGGTTTCCAAGATAATAAAAGTTTTAAACGAAAATGCTAAGTATATAAACTTTTAAAATTTCGGCATGACCTATTCGAATATATAACGTTTCCCATTTTTATAAAACTCAACGTTTTCCCCTTAATAAATAAATGTTGCAATATAGGCGCGTGTTTCAATATCTATACCTAAACGAATCTACATAGTAACAAATAAGTAAAACCATACACACCTTAAAGATTATAAATCACAAAAACAAAAATAATGACTTGTATATTTATATAACCAACTTAACCATAATTTATATCCGGTTTTTAATTTACGAAACGTTGCAATATATATTAGTCGATTTATATAAATCAATAACGCCCTTATGGCTGTTTCGCATTAAACCAAACACGCCCTTATGGCGGCTGTGAACTAAAACCGAACGCACCCTATTTGGCTGTTTTAACAGCCGAAACAAACACCCTTTCGGCTGTTAAAACGCATCCAACGAACGCCCCCTTTTCCCCCTTGTTGCTGTTGACCCGCGAACCACAACCAACCCGCCCTTGGGGTTGGCTGTTACAACCCAACGCACCCTTTTTGCTAATACAAACCCAAACGAACCCATTTCTTGTTGCAAACCAAACCAACCGCCCCATGTGGCTGCTGTTAAACCCGCCACCAAACCACACACACCCTTCTTGGTGCCGAATCGAACCCAACCAAACAGACACCATTCGCGGGTTAAAGACAGAACCGAACGTACCATCATGGAGAGAGTGACGAGGTGATAGAGATGAAGGTGGTGGTGTTATGGTGGCGTCGGTCGAGTGGTGGTGGTGACGGCGCGTGACCGAGAGTGGTAGTGGGGATCGAGTAGATCCGGTCGTGAGGACCACATTTGGTGTTCGCCGGAAAATCCCGCCGGAAAAGATTTCCGGCGGCGGTGTGGTGGTGGCCGGCGGTGGAGGGGCTGCCGGAAGTTTTGGGGAGGGAGATGAGTGTTTATAATATGTGTGTGTGTAAATTTTGTTTTTATGAGATGAAAATGATAATAAATTTTATATATATATTAAAAGTTTAAAATGAAATATAAATTGTATAATAGTCCAGGGTTGATTTTGTAACTTTTTAATATAGTTTTGATAGCTATTGGTTCGGGACTCGTTTGAGCGGCTTAACGGATGATTCAACGCACGAAACTTGCGCCATTGTTTTTCAAATCATTTTTTCGATAAAAATGAGTATTCGCTTGATAATATTTAATAAATATTTTATAACATTTAATAAAATATTTGTTATTCATTTGGTGAACCGGTTACGTCTCGTTCAAAAGTAAAAATAGAAATAAATTTTTAACTCGTATATTTGCGTTATCAACAAACGCTTTTAATTAAATTGTTAAGTATTTTATTAAATATTTTTATTTACTAAAACGTGATAATTAAATATAATTTAATTATTTTTGTGTTTCTAAAATCTTGCGAGGGCATTTCAGTCACCTTCTGACTGTTTCTGGGTCTCGGTCAAAACTAAAAAGTTGTCAGGAATGTCGTTTTATATCAAATTGCTTTAGAGTCCGAAGAATGAAAACGTGATCTAGTGAGTTGTTTTGATAAGTCAGCTTAAAAATAAATTTTATAAACGACAAACATGTAATAATAAATGTAATTTATTATTTAAATGTGTTCCGAAAATTGACAGTTGTTACATTAGCTGAACCCGTAGCTAAATGGATTCCCAAAGTTAAGCGTCAAATAGATAAAATTTCTAAGACACCTAACTCATCAGGACCCATTTTCAAATGGGTACCCAAAGTTTGTTGATTGTCTTTGGTGTTTTATTTATTGCAGATTGTCCAGATTTATCTTTGGATAATTGATTCGGGATGTCCAAAGCATATGACGGGTAATCGTGCTCTTTTGACAAACTTTGTGGAAAAGTTTCTTGGAACGGTTTGCTTTAGCAATAATGATTTTGCGGTGATTGCTGTCTATGGAGATGTTGTTATTGGATCAATGACGATCAAGAAAGTTTACTATGTCGAAGGTTTAGGACATAACTTATTTAGCGTTGGACAGTTTTGTGACAAGGGCCTTGAAGTCGCCTTTCGAAAATCTACATGTTTTGTTCGAAATGAAGATGGTGTAGATTTGCTTACCGGTGATCGTTCATCGAATTTGTATACTATTGCTCTTAACAAAATAGCATCAAATTCTTCAGCTTGTCTTCTAGCAAAGGCAGTCGGGGACCGCTCAGGACCAACCAGCAGCGACCATAACGTCAATATTATAATAAATGGTGATGGGATGCCGAGAATGATGACATTTCGAGAAACAATATTCTCAGAATAAAGTTTAATAAATGAGAGGGGCTCACGAGAGAGCTTATGCGATAGACAACGGATTATAGTACTCAGTCGTTAACGTCAATACTATAACAAATGGTGACGGGATATTGCACTCAGTCTGTTAGCTCCACAGACAGTTCGTGATTTCAAGGACTTGCAATGTCAAAAGTAATAACTTACGAATAAGATAAGGTAGCTCCAAGTGAGGCCTTAAGATTTACGCGGAGTGGCAAGACACTATTGTGCTTCCAAACCTTTTTAACGGATTCTGATGATTATCGATTTCAGGTTCATACTCGTGTCATATCGGATACCATTAAGCCCACTTATTTATAATTTCTTATTTACATAAAGAAGCGTCCAAATTTATGTAAGTAAGAAATGATAAACTTATGGTTCGGTGATTTATAATTTATTTATTTAACTGAAGAGGCGTCCCAATCCTTTCAAATAAATAAATTATAAATCATCCTACTTAATAATTCCCGGTGCAATACGCGTACTCTCATAACCTTCAAGGTGGTTGACATGACGATGCATGTGTTCTAATGAGTATGGGACGAGTGTTCCAAACTCGTCTTCGGAGACAGGGAGTAAAACTACCCAAAAATATCGACCTAGAGTTAAAGATAGGTAAAGAGTACCCGGTTAGAGTAAATAAGGTAAAAGTATTTACGAACGAGTTAACATAGCAATTATCATATAAATCTCCCTATTACAAGTCCCGCCCATACAAGACTCGTAATACTTAGATTTATACATAATCCCATGTAAACAGAACTGTGACGGGATTTTTGTTTCCATAGCCATTAACATCTACAATCCTTATATTACAATCCCCCCATACAAGACTTGTAATACTTAGATTCATACATAATTCCATGTAAACAAAACTGTAACGGGTTTTGTTAACATATTAATTATCATATCAATCCTCCTATTATAAGTCCCGCCCATACAAGACTTGTAATACTTAGATTCATACATAATTCCATGTAAACAAAAAAAAAATTTATAACGGTCTCCGTGTAATACAATATAGTATAAAGCTATGAAGAAAAATAATATTTTCCTTAAAGACATTGTTAACTTACAATGTTTGAGAACGAAGTGAGACCATTGCTCAAATCACAAATGTCTGACGATAAATTGAGAACCATTGTGGCAACTCACAATGTCTGACATATAATTGAGACCATTGTGCAACTCACAATGTCTGACGTATACTTGAGACCATTGTGCAACTCACAATGTCTGACGTATAATTGAGACCATTGTGCAACTCACAATGTCTGACGTATAATTGAGACCATTGTGCAACTCACAATGTCTGACGTATAATTGAGACCATTGTGCAACTCACAATGTCTTAAAAATATTCTGGTATTTATATAATAACTCTTATATAAATAAGCGTACGATATACGCAAAAGATGTAAGCATATATATTACATATATTTATGGTCACGCAAGCAACTTTAATGCAACACTAAATGTAAGCACATAAGCAAGTACGTGTAGGCAACTTTGAAAATGTTTATGTGGATGCAATGGTTTGTAAAAACGGTTATA
The DNA here is from genome assembly GCA_026074375.1 of Tanacetum coccineum. Classification (NCBI taxonomy): domain Eukaryota; kingdom Viridiplantae; phylum Streptophyta; class Magnoliopsida; order Asterales; family Asteraceae; genus Tanacetum; species Tanacetum coccineum. Next base: position 26,195 of record BQNB010041976.1, read on the forward strand.
GTCTAGGGTAAAATATGCAACCTAGTTCTCTATAACCAGTGCTCTGATACCAATCTGTAACACCCCCAAAATCACAACAACGCAGCGGAATACCACTTGGGGTGCTACTTCATAATACACAGCGCTAGATACAAAGAGAACGACCCTCAAAAAGTAAAGTTTGTATAACAATCTCGTTGAATTTCTAGAATCAAAATAATAGTTTGTTCCATAATTGCATCACCATGAAAAACTTGAATGTAAAGAAACTCCCCCCCCAAAAAAAATCACATCAAATAATCCAAGCATCTAATGCGACCTGAGAAAAACATGCTTAAAAGTGTCAACAATAAAGTTGGTGAGTTCATATATTAGTTATAAATACTAATGTAAACCACTGTATCATCACCGTACCATGTAAAAATCCCTAAAGATTTATAAAGACTGCACGACACCATTTTATGTCACCAAAAGTACCATCTATCCAAAGATGTTATAAAGAATGCAGACACATTATATGTTCCACCAAAAATACCACTCTTATCCAAAGATTTATAAAGCGCGTGCATGACACTTTTATTGTCCCAAAAATGTTCCAAGTATTTATTATGTCAGTGGCGGCCCTATCTAGGTCCCAACGTCAAATCGCGACATGTTTACAAAACGTCGTAATCCCAATGATAGCTATCACTCGAACGGGGTTAGTCAACGTACAATCTATTTTGTACATTCACAGTGACAGGCACGCCATAAATGTTCGTTACCCCGGCGATCGCTAATACAACTCGAAACACAGATCCAGCACTCAGATAAGATCTTATTTCATACAATTCACGCTCACACCGCCAAAGTGAATTGACACTTCATGACCCTTGACGTAGACTTGTATGAAGGGGCCCCCATTCCATGACTTTAAAGTACATGTACTCCCGTTACCGGTGTCCCCTCCAAGAACACCCGGGCAGTAATGTAAAAATATGTACTCCCGTTACCGGTGTCCCCTCCAAGAACACCCGGGCAGTAAATTTAAAAATATGTACACCCGTAACCAGGTGTCCCCTCCAAGAAAACACCGGGGCAGTAATTTTGTTGTTTATCAGTTTAATCAGCCATAGCTAATCTAATCATTTCAAATAAAGCAAGTATGCATTGGTACCAAAAATAAAGTCAAAATAGTGTAACTCATACGAGGCAATGCAATAAGTATGTAAACCAATTTGTAAACAATCATGTAAATGCATTTGTAAACAAGCATGTATCCCCCTCGCGGGTTATAAAACATTCAAAAGATTGAAAAGCGAGGCTAAGAAACTCACATTGATTAAGACGAAACGATCAATTAATCCTATAATCACAACTAATCTGCAACATTCTCTAGGACCACTACCTCTAATTATGTCGTTCGATTACAATATGTATAAAGTAATACTAACGATGAGTACAACGTTACAACTAAACCATTATATATTTATATATATGTTTACATACATATATGTGATGAGAAATCCACTTGCACGTCCTAACCTTAACACTGAGTATATTTTATATAAACTATTTTCCATTTGCACTACCCGGACTAACTATAACACTACCAGGAGTAACTATAACACTACCAGTAGTAACTATAACACTATCAGAAGTAACTATAACACTACCAGTAGTAACTATAACACTACCAGGAGTAACCATTATTATACTACCAGGAGTAACTATAACACTACCAGTAGTAACTATAACACTACCAGGTGTAACCATTATTATACTACCAGGAGTAACTATAACACTACCAGTAGTAACTAACTTTTATAAAGTATATTTATTTTCTAAGTCTGACCCGACTATAACGACCCACTAAATCACATTTTATCACAACACAAGGTTTCTAAAGAGAATTCATAGCGAAACGATGTACAACTTCTGCAACAACTTCTTAGCGTTTAGCCCGAGACCCAAAAACACTAAAAAAACCCCAACAAAAAATGACCAAAAAATATAGAAAATTATATAAATTTCATCATGAATTCTCCGTTTATATAACGTTTCCATTTTTGCAAAAACTCGACGTTTCCTATATTCAATATATGTTGCAATTGTTAACGTGTTAATATTTCAAACACTCACGTTTTCTAGATATAATATATATGTTGCAAGTATTCACGTTTCCATTTTTCCAACTCCCGCGTTTTTCAGATATGACATATATATTCACGTTATGATATCGAAACTCACAAAATAATAAATATTGTATTTATATAACCATTAACCACCCTTTTGTTCCGATTTATACTTTATAAATCTCGTTAAAATTTTATATTCATAAAATTTTAAGATATATTTATTGTTAATTCATTTTAACCCAAACACACCCTTTCGGTAAATATGCTCACCCAAACACGCTCTTAGTGCGACACTGCTAAGCCAAACGCCCCTATTGCTGCCACTATACCAAACGCACCCTATTTTGATTTCTTATGCCAAACACACCCTTTGTGGTTTTTCTGCTATACCAAACGCACCCTAATAGATTTCCACACAAACCAAACGCACCCTTTTTGTGTTAAACCCGTATCCAAACGCACCCCTTGGACTCCAAACAGCCCTTGTGGCTGTTAAACCCACAACCAAACGCCCTCGTGGGCTGTCACAGCCAACGCACCCTCGTCGTGTGGCTGTTGAGCCAAACGCACCCTAATCGGTGCTGAAACAAAACAAACGCAGCCTCTTGCTGCTGACCCGCGATCCATACGCACCCTCGAGGTGCGAGACCAACTCGACACCCTTGTGGTGGTGTTATACCACCGAAACAAACCACCCTCGGTGGTGGTGGTATTAAAACCACACGCACCCTTATGCTTATAAGAAACCACACACACCCTCATGGTGGCTGTGGTTGTGGCGGGGGTGGTGGGATGGTGGTGACAGTGATATCGCGAAGAGGATGATGATGATGATGATGATGGGGGTGATGGAGTGGCGGTGGTGTGGCAGCGGTGGTCGAGTGGTGGTGGTGACGGCGCGTGACCGAGAGTGGGTGTGGGGATCGAATAGATCGGGAGGTGAGGAAGCTTTTTTGGTCTTCGCTGGAAAAGCCCGCCGGAAAAGTTTTCCGGCGGCCAGAGATGGTGGCCGGCGGTGGCAGGCCGACCCGAACCCCAAACACACCCGCGTCGGTGGTGTTTTACCATAACCCGAACAAACAAACACCCCTTCGTCGGTGGTGTTTTACCATCGAAACCAAACACCCCTAAACACCCCTCGGTGGTGTTATTATAACAGAAACAAATGCACCCTTTTTATAACCACACGCACCCCACGGTGGCTGTGGTGGTGGCGTGGGTTCGGTGGTGATGATAGTGGTATTAGGATGATGATGGTGAAGATGGTGCTATGATGACGATGATGAGGGTGTCGGTGGTGATAGTGATGAAGTGGAGGTGGTGACGTGGGTGAAGGTGATGAGGGTGGTGTATGGTGGAGGTGGTGTTATAGTGGCGGGAATGGGGAGGCAGCGGCGATGGGGGCCGGTGGCATAGAGGCGCGTGAAGGAGAGTGAGGGTGGAGATCGGATAGATCCGGTCAAGGGGACCATTTTAGAGTTCGCCGGAAAAATCCCGCCGGAAAAGTTTTCCGGCGGTGGCGCGACGGCGGCGGCGGTGGCCGGCCGGCAGCCGGAGGTCATGGGGGAGAGAGAGAACATTGTGGGTGTGTGTGTGTTTTTAGATGTATATAATGAAAAGATGTATATAATTTTTATATATATATTAAAACTTTAAATTAAAAGTGACTAATTGAAATAGTTGAGGGTTTATTATGAAACTTTTTCATATACTTTTTGATAAAAGCGGTTCGGGACTAATTTGAGCGACTTAACGGACGATTCAAATCTCGAAACTTGCGCCATTGTTTTCCGAATCATTTTTCCGATAAAAATGAATATTTACTTGATAATGTTTCATAAATATTTTATAATATTTAATAAAATATCTGTTATTCATTTTGTGAACCGGTTTCGCTTCGTCCGAAATAAAATTGGATTTCAACTCGAGTATTCGCGTTATCCGCAACGCTTTTAATTAAAATGATAACTAATTTATTTAATATTTTTATTAAATAAATACTGATAATTAAAAACAAATTTAATTGTTTTTGTGTGTCCGCGTTGTATATTGTTCGAAAAATGTTTGCGGTGCTGTTTTAGCCCTTTTCGGCTCGTTTCCAGGTCTCGGGCAAAACTGAAAAGTTGTCAGGAATGTCGTTTCACATCGAATTGCTTTAGGGTCCGAGCCGTGAAAACGTGATTTAGATGGTTGATCTTGTAAGTCAAGCCAGACCTGAAAGTCAAAGAGGTAAAATAGTTATCTTAAAAATCCGAAAATTCTCGGATGTTACAGTACCTACCCCTTAAAGAAATCTCGTCCCGAGATTAAATTGTGTTATCCTCTTAGTGGATTCCGAAGAAAAGACTTAAGATTTACTAAACCAGTTGAACATGACGCTGATAGCTTTATTCAGCAATATCTGGTGCTTCGACACCTCTTAATATCCCTAAATTTCGGCTAGGTTGACCAGGATATCCAATCCATTAAAATAGGTATCTTAGGGAAACATCGTTTCAAGGTTTATAATTGGTATAAATGCTTTAAGAAGAAAGCCTCTTAATAGTGAACACATCAAATGAGAAAGTGTAGTCGTGTGGTTATGTCTATATAAAGTCATAAATGTCTTAAAGCAGAGTCTCGTTTCTGCTATCTGTAATGTTTGATTATCCACATCAACGTGGCTTATGGATGTAAGTACCCAACTTACTTGGCAGTACTTAATTAGTATCATGACTTAAATTGGTATACTGTTTGTCTGCAACGAGTAATTCAACTGAGTACTATATCGACATATGCTTATCTTGTTTGAGGTGGGTTTCATCACTTAGTTGATAAAGTTTGTACAATCTGGGACCACTCCAGGACCCAACAACAGCAACCATAACAACGATAACTATAACAAACGGTGATGGGATGCAGAGGGTGAGGACCCCACCGAAAACAGATCCCCATAATAAAATTCAATAATTGAAGAGCTCGCGAAAGAGCTTATGCGATAATCGGCGGATTATGGTACCCAAGTTCGTAGTTTCGATGGACGCAGCTCAGTATTCAATGTGTAACAAGTCTGTTAGCTCCACTAACAGTTCATGATTGCGAGGATTTTAGCAACGGCAAGAGTAATAACTCAAGAATGAGATAAGGTAGGTCCAAGGTGAGGCTTAAATTATCCGAGTGTAGAAACTACGATTGTGTTTCTAGACCCTTTTCAACAGATTCTGGCGATTTTCGAATTTAGGTTCATACTCGTGTCATATCGGATACCATTAAGCCCACTCATTTATAATTCATTATTTGCATAAAGAAGCGTCCTAATTTATGTAAATAATCAATTGATAAACTTATGGTTCGGTGATTTATAATTTATTTATTTAAATGAAAAGGCGTCCCAGTCCCTTTCAATAAATAAATTCATAAATCCTCCTACTTAATAATTCCCGGTGCAATACGCGTACTCTCATAACCTTCAAGGTGATGGATGACATGACGATGCATGTGCTCTAATGAGTATGGGACGAGTGTTCCAAACTCGTCTTCGGAGACAGGGAGTAAAACTACCCAAAAATATCGACCTAGAGTTCAAGATAGGTAATGAGTACCTTGGTTAGAGTAACCCAGGTAAAAGTCTCGATGAACCAGTCAACATAGCAATTATCATATAAATCCTCCTATTACAAGTCCCGCCTATACAAGACTTGTAATACTTAGATTTATACATAATCCCATGTAACCAAAAATTATAACGGTCTTCGTGTAATACAATATAGTATAAAGCTATGAAGAAAATTAATGTCCTTAGAGACCATTGTTTAACTTACAATGCCCGAGGACGAAATGAAACCATTGTGCAACTCACAATGTCTAAGAAACAAGATGAGACCATTGTATAACTCACAATGTCTAAGAAGCAAGATGAGACCATTGTATAACTCACAATGTCTAAGAAGCAAGATGAGACCATTGTATAACTCACAATGTCTGACGAGTAGAATGAGACCATTGTATAACTCACAATGTCTGACGAGTAGAATGAGACCATTGTATAACTCACAATGTCTGACGAGTAGAATGAGACCATTGTGCAACCCACAATGTCTTAAAATATTCTGGTATTTATATAATAATTCTTATATAAATAAGCGTACGATATACGCGAAAGGAATGCAAGCATATATATATATTATATATATGTATGCCACGTAAGCACTTAATGCAGCACGTAACGTAAGCACATAAGCAAGTAGCGTGTATGCACTTTGAAAATGTTTGTTGTGATGCAATGTTTGTGAAAACGACTATAGTCTAGGGTAAAATATGCAACCTAGTTCTCTATAGCCAGTGCTCTGATACCAATCTGTAACACCCCCAAAAATACAACAATGCAGCGGAATACCACATGGGGTGCTACTTCATAATACACAGCGCTAGATACAAGAGAACGACCTCTAAATGTGTCGTTTGTAAAACAATCTCGTTGATTTAATCAAAATCTTGAATTTAATATACATTTGTCCCATAATTGCATCACAATGAAAAGCTTGAATGTATAGACTCCAATGCACTTCAAGAAATCCGAGCATATAATTTCCCTGAGAAAAACATGCTTAAAAAGGTCAACATAAAGTTGGTGAGTTCATAGGTTTCTGTAAATACAAACGTTAGTTCCAATAAATGTATCTGCCCACTGTATCATTACAGTGTCATATAAAAACGTTTAATGACTACTGTCTCCCTACAGTATCATAAAATAATTGTGTGACCATTTAAATCCTTAAATGTCCTTCCAAAATGTATGTATGATTTTTAGAAATCAATTAGCTGTAAAATATGCATGACCATTTCTATCCCCAAATAGTCTCAAAATGTACGTGTCAAGGTTGGATCACAAATATCCAAAATATGTATTTTCACTTTATTCAAGAGTGTATAAAACCATGATTACCATTACTTTAAGTTCATGAACTGTGACGTAGACTTGTATGTATGCCACTTTATTCAAGGCATAGTAAAAGTGTACCCATAGTAGGTGTTCCCTCCAAGAACACCCGGGCGATAATAAAGAATGTGTTCCCCCGTTACCGGTGCCCCCTCCAAGGACACCCGGGCAATAATAAAAGAATATGCTTCCCCCGTTACCGGTGTCCCCTCCAAGCACACCCGGGCAATAATATGTATGTGTGATTTTTGACCCCGCAGGCGCCAATCCAATCGTAATCCGACATGGTATAACGTTCGTTCCCGGTGATAGCTAGTCACCCGAACGGGGATAGTCAATCCCAAATAGATCTATCTTATATCATTCGCGCTCACCCTCCAAGTGATTTACTTTCAGCAACCTAAGCTAATCATAATCATAAAAGTATAAAATGCGATACGTCAAAAAGTAAACAAGTATTTATCTCCTCGCGATATAATAAATGATATGTAAACTCAAACAGTAATCAACCAATAATGCGTTGAAACATGTAAGCAGACGAGTTGAAAATGATCGACGTACGAGTTTAAATCAAAACACGGTAATTAGAATTTGTAAAAAGCATGTTCTACCCCAAAATATATGTAAAAACATGTAAAACTGGGGCTATGAACTCACCTTGATGTTCACACGAAGAACGATGATAGATAGGCATCTAATTCACTTTGATGATGAAGAATGATTGACAGATAGGCATCTAATATGCACAATACGAACGGAAGACGAAGCTGCCTGACCGTGAAGATGCAGCTTAACTTAACGGCTAAGTCCCACTAGCCTAGGATAATGTATTTGGGTTTCCCGGAGAATTGTTATGTCAACGCGACACGTTGATAAAAGATTTAGATTTAATCTTTGAAATGGTTTGGTGGTTGGTTAAATAAATAAATTTAGAATATTCCCAAAGTGTGTAATATATATATACTTTATATATTACATGTGAAAAATAACCCTTATATAATTCTTACCGTGAATTATATCATAAAAACGATCAACCCGAAGATTTATTTAAATTTATAATTAATATGCAAGTATTTATAAAATGTGGTGAATAAATAAATAAATCCCAATTATTTCGACAGCAATTCAATTGGTAACAGACTTTGAATAAAAGCAGACAAATGTCTTTATGTTTAAAATTAAACAAACCGAGTTTGTAACCGTTCATAACGATTATAAATATAATTCAATATTTATAAATCAGTTCGTTTTCATTGACAGATCGGTCTACAAATAATTATCTCATTGTAAAAGTAATTGTTTTCGTTCTTTCATGTTATTGTATAGTATACTTTAATATATTATAAAAATCTAACTTTAGCTCCTTTAACGGTTTAATAAACATATAAGTTCTATAAAACATTATTCCAATATAGAAATCTAATATAAATTTCCGCCATGACCCTATTCTGTTTATAAAAATAGATCCCAAACGAACGACTTTATTGCAAATCCACTTTTTCCTAATTTTATTTTATAGAAATTATTTTTAACATTTCCACGAGTGTTTATTAATTTATCATTTAATAATAAACATTATTTTTCATATTGTAACTTCATACGAGTCATAGTGTTTTATATTCGTTCGCAGTCTAATATAATGTATCCGAAAAATAATAATTTGTCACATTTATTTAACCCATTTAACCACCGGTCAGATTATAATATTTATATCAATTCTTGGTATATATTTTTATTATTAAGAATAATATTTCAAACGAAACCCGTGTTTTGATCATCACTAGCCAACCGTACTCTAACTGCTGTCACGGCAGCCAAACGCGCCCTTGAGTCAATCCTGCTACCCCAAACGCACCCTTATTGTGTAAATAAACCAAACACGCCCTATGTTCTTTTCTACCAAGCCCCATGTCATTTTCTGCCAAACCAAACACCCCCGTTTGGCATAAACTGCCAAACCAAACACCCCCGTTTGGCATAAACTGCCAACCCAAACACCCTCGTTTGGCATAAACTGCCAAACCAAACGGACACTCCTAGTTGTATACACAACCAAACGCCCCCGCTGTGAACCACAACCAACGACACAACAACCCCCTCCTTTTTTGGGTCTATCCGAACCCACAACCCGGCTGTTACCGCAAACCAACCCGTCCCAATCCACAATCAAACCCCCGTTAGCTGTTAAACCCATCCCGACCCCGCTGTCCCTAGCCTGGCCCGACACCCCGCGGTCACGACAGCCACCCCGGCTGTCCCCGCTGCCCATACCCGAACCAAGGTCACTCGGTGGGTGGTTAAACCCAAGTCGACGCACACCCCCTCCCCCGGCTGTTATAAACCCGAAACAAACAAACACCCTTGATGTTATAAGACAACCCAAAATGCACCCTTATTTGGTGATAACTACAAGAACCAAACGCCCCTTTTTGCGGGCTGTTCTTACCACAAACCACCCGCACCCTTTGCGGCTGGAAACCACCCAACGCACCCTCACCGGTTTTTATACCCGGCTGTTACCACAACAACCCGACCCAACCCACAATCAAATGCACTTGTTGCTGCGAACCCACAACCCCTTCCCCTTGCGGCTTCCTGTCCGAACAAACAAACACCCCCTTGCGGGGTTTTACAACATCAAACGCACCCTTTTTGGTTCATAAATAAAACCAAACGGACCCTTGGGGTGATATAAGACGAACCAAACACATCCCTCGTGGCTTTCTTGCTGCCACCCAAACCCAACACGCCCTTGGGGTGGGCTGCCACAGAAAACAACACCCCTTGTGGTTATAACCTAAACCCGAGCGCACCCTTCGTTGGTGCAACTACTCGAACCCACAACCCCTTCCCCTTGCGGTTCAAAAATCAAAAACAACCCGCACCCTTGATTCTATAACCAAACCAAACGCACCTGTTGTTGGTGGTTATAAAACCACGCGCACCCTTGGGAGGTGGCGGTTGTGGTGGTGACGTGGGGGTGGTGGAAGTGGCGCGTGGGAGAGAGTGAGTTAGTGGATCGGGTAGAGCAAAGGATGGGGAGTCTTTTTGGTGTTGGCCGAAAAATCCCGCCGGAAAACTTTTCCGGCGGCGGCGACGTGGTGGTGGCCGGAAAGTTGGCCGGAGAAGATGGTGGCTGGCCGGCGGTGGGGCGGCCGGACATGGGAGGAGGGAGAGAGATTAAAAGAGAGTGTGTGTGTTTTATTTGAGAGTGAAATGAAAATATGTATATAAAATTTTATATATATTAAAACTTTATATTAAAAGTGATAATTGGAAATAGTTTGAGACCTAAAGTGTAAACATTTATGGGTAGTATATTATCAAAACGGTTTCGGACTCTTTGAGTGACCTAACGGACGATTCAACTCTCGAAACTTGCGCCATTGTTTTCCGAATCATTTTTCTGATAAAAATGAGTATTTACTTGATAATGTTTCATAAATATTTTATAATATTTAATAAAATATCTGTTATTCCTTTTGTGAACCGGTCTCGCCTTGTTCGAAATAAAATTGGATTTTCAAATCGAGTAATCGCGTTGCCACAACGCTTTTTACATTAAAAATGATGACCATATTTATTTAATATATTTATTAATAAATACTGATCAATTAAAAACAAATTTAAATGTTTTTGTGTGTCCGCTCGTATATTGTTTCGAAAAATGTTGCGGTGCCTTTTTTACCCCTATTCGGCTCGTTTCCGGTCTCGGCAAAACTGAAAAGTTGTCAGGAATGTCCTTTTCTCATCGATTGCTTTCGGGTCCCGAGACGTGAAAACGTGTTTTAGATGGTTTGTTCTGTAAGTCAAACCAGACCTAAAAGTCAAAGGGCTAAAATAGTTATCTTAAAAATCCGAAAATTCTCGGATGTTACAGTACCTACCCCTTAAAGAAATCTCGTCCCGAGATTAAATCTGTGTTATCCGCTTAGTGTGACTAAGAAAAGACTTAAGATTTACTAAACCGGTTTTAACATGGAACGCGATAACTTTATTCAGCAATAACAGGTGTTTCGACACCTTCTATAATATTACCTAAATTTCGCAGGTTGACCAGGATATCCAATCCATTTGAATTATTCATCTTGAAAGAAACATCATTCAAAGTTATAATTTGTATAAACGCTTATGAAGAAAGCCTCTTAATAGTGAACACATCAATGGAGAAAGTGTAGTCGCGTGGTTATGTCTATATAAAGTCATTGTAACACCCCCAAATTGGGTCGCAGCGGAAATAAGGGATCCGGGCGTTGTTACTCCATGATCCAATAGCACAAGAATATAAGAACGACACAAAAGTCGTGTTAAAATGTGCGGGCATTGGATTTAATGAAAGACTAGTACAAAACATATAGCTTTACTGTTCATATATTAAATATTACAAAAGTTTTGACAATACATTTCCCCCAAATATGTGCACCTAAATCTTTAAGCGGCAATCCAAATAATAAACCCATGCATCCTTGGCACCCATGCCTATTGATCTCCTGAAAACATTGCTTAAAACGTCAACAAAATTGTTGGTGAATTCATAGGTTTGATAAAATCATAATGTGCAGGACCGCAAGACTTTTTAGTGATAATGCAACACATGCAGATCTCACAAAAACTAGATTACATTTACACTAAGCTCATGACACTGAAGCTCGACGATCTTGTTCGCATAATATTGCTACTCAGCCCGTGATGATGTTCTAACCCGAAACATCTAAAATTCGACATGCTATATCGTTCGTTCTTGGTGATAGCAAGTCACCCGAACGGGGAGGTCGTTTCCCGAATAGATCTATTAAATAACATTCGCGCTCACATAATGTAATTCCCAACTACATCTATGCAATTGACAGTTCATGATAATGGGCTTAACTGGGTTATCGGTACTTAGGCAAACATGTAATCAATACTTGCGTCCAATTTGTAAAACAAAGCATGTTTCCACCCCATAATTATAAATCATTGAAATCGTAAAAATGTGGGGCTTATAACTCACCTGATTTAGATAATCCAAAAATACGCAGAAAAGCGTCACGTAAAAGATCGAATGCAACCTAAATTATCATAGGTCGGATAAGTACCAAGTACTTGAAATCTAATCTTATAGTTGTTCCATCGTACTATCGTTCGGGCTATCATAATTAAAGAGGTCATGACATGACGTTCGAGGAGTTAGGACACTTTAAATCGTAAATCCAAAAAAAAAAAAAAAACAACTCGTCGATACCCAACCCGAAGAGGCCTCATTATAAACAACCCTAGTAATATAGATAGCTTTGATAACCACATTAAAATATTCTATATAGCTCAATCACCAACAATTGGTTTTGGAAAAATTGTGCTTATAATTAAAACGTTTATAATTTCCGTTTAGTAAAACTGGCGTAACTCGCTTTTAAACCCGATTCTCGCGTTTCTTATGTCCATCTTTCGTATCAAGACGAGTTATCATAAATTGACATTTTTCGAATTCGACCTACATGTGAAAGTAAAAAATACTGTTCACATCATACCTTAGGTATATTTTTATCGATTTAATGTCGTACAAACCCGAAAACGATCGTATTTTATTCGTTATAGCTCCGTTTTTAATGATTCTTTCGAGACGTTAACATAGTATTTTGGAAAGTTCTATATTTTTTATTAGGTTTTACAAAAATATAACTTTCAGTCATGAATAGTATCTTTTTATAAAAATAGTATTAAAAAAGTATTTAATTGTCCGTAAACTTGCGAAATTCATAACTCGTTCGTTATTAATTGAAAAATTACGATTCTTATCATTTTGGAATCCTAAAAATATGTATTATTTGTTAAAAATATCAACCCTTGCTGTTTATAATTTTTATAAAAATGTTTTTATAAAAATTTACTTACGACTTCGTTTATTAACGTATAACTCGTTTTTAACGTAACTTTTTCGTTATTAATCCGTTTAACAAGTTTCTTACTTTTTTCGGAAATCGTCGTGAAATGTTATTAATCATTATAAAAAAATAAAATAAGATAATGTAAAATTTCGACTTTGACAGAAGTTTTGCTTAAGCTTGTTGACTCCATTTGTAACCTTTTCTTTATACTTTACTACTTTTGTATTTTTATCCCAAGTCTCATATATCATATATATTATAAATCATACATATATTGAATGTCCATTGTCCATAGTAGTCCTCATATGTTCTAGTTACCAAGGTTAACAAATCCATGATAATACTTAATATCATAATCTTTACTTAAGTAACTTATTTTTATAGTTTTGTCAATAATCATTTTTACACATAACCAAGTGTGTACAAGTATATTTCTTTCCATATGACTTTATTTTAGTGTTCTATATCCAGCCCACCCCCCCCCCCCTCGCAATGATTAAAAAGTCCATAATCAATATTAACATGTCTTAGGTATTTCTTTAAGTTGAAACATATTATGAAACTATTAAAAACCCTAATTAATCCAAGATCATTTTTTACACTAAAATAACTTGATACAATATTTTCTCATCCTTTTTAACATGATGTAAGTAATAACACTACATGTACATAAGTGTGTAAAATGATCATTTCAAGTATAAACTTCATTTTTATGTATAAAACCTAAATGGTGATTTAAGCTAAATACAATAATCATGTGCATTAAAAATGATAATTATAAAAACATAAAGAGTTTAAATGGACCTTATGATGAATGAGGATGGTGATGTACAAGTACTAAACCCTTGTTTAGCCACAAAAACCAGCTGCAACTAAATAAACCCTTAGCTTTCCTTAACTAAACCCTAACTTTCTTTTACTTGAGAAATACTTGGAAATGGTGATTCAATAAATGCCTTAGTATACCTTAGAATAGATGTATATAGAAGTGTATGGATTGTAGAAAAATTTTTTATGGATATGTGAAGGTTGTTGATTGAGCCGGGAGCACTAAAGGCAAAAGAGAGTGATTTGTGAATTTTATCTAAGTGTAAAGTGTATATGAGTTACTTGCTAGTTGCTTGCATGATATATAAGTAATAAACTTGTATGATTAGTCAAGGAGACATAAGGGGAGTCTTAGGAATGGCCTTAGTCTTAGTCTTTGGTCAAGGCATGGTAGGGATGGAGTTGCCATAATGAGGTATGGTATGAAATTGACCAATTTGAAATCTTATCTCATTTTTCATGTATAATCTTGTATATGATACAAGATTTTCGGAAATTACAAAGATATACATGATATATTTATGAAATTTTGTGTATTGGGTATAAATTGGGTATTTGTTGAAGCGTAGGAAAGTTTTGTGGTTCCGGAGTGCTAACCTTGATTATCGGAAACGTACACGTTTTAACGGAACCGACAAAAATAAAATATAAAAGAGTATTATTAAACATTCACCAAAAATAAAATAATGTTTATATCGTTGGTAAAATGTTATCGTTTAAGTGGGTCAATCGCTCGTAAATAATAGTTATAAATTTAAAACTCATATAAATATTAAAAATAAATGATTCTGAAAAAATATGTTTTGCCAAAAGTTTATTAAAAACAAACTCAAAAAAACTACACATTCAATCAAGAAAATAGTGATAAAAATCATATTTCCACTTGTTTTATGCGTGAGTGAAAGATTTTAGCTTACTCGATTTAATTATGTGGATGAGAATTAAAGTAAACGCGCACGAGAGAAAGAAAAAGAAAAAAAATAAATAGTGAATTTAATGACTCGTTCATTGATCAAAAATACGGATTGTTAAAGTCATAAATGTCTTAAGGCAGAGTCTCGTTTCTACTACCTGTAATGTTTGATTATCCACATCAACGTGGATTATGGATGTAAGTACCCAACTTACTTGGCAGTACTTAATTAGTATCGTGACTTAAATTGGTATACTGTTTGTCTGCAATGAGTAATTCAACTGAATACTATATCGACGTATGCTGATCTTGTTTAAGGTGGGTTTCATCACTTAGTTGATAAAGTTTGTACAATCGGGGACCACTCCAGGACCCAACAACAGCAACCATAACGACGATAACTATGACAAACGGTGATGGGATGCAGAGGGTGAAGACCCTCCGAGAAACAATATCCCCAGAATAAAGTTCAATAAATGAGAGGAGCTCGCGATAGAGCTTATGCGATAGACGACGGATTATGGTACTCAGTCGTTAGTTCGATGAATCAGCTCCATTAGCTCAAGTGTGTAACACATCTGTTAGTTCCACGAACAGTTCATGATTGCGAGGATTGGCAATGGCAAGAGTGAATAAACACAAGAAATAATAAGTAGTTCCAAGTGAGGCCTTAAGATTCTGCTGAGTAGTAAGACACGATTGTGTTTCTAGACCATTTTCAACAGATTCTGGCGATTTTCGAATTTAGGTTCATACTCGTGTTATATCGGATACCATTAAGCCCACTCATTTATAATTCATTATTTTGGCAAAAGAAGCCGTCCTAAGTTAGTAAATAATCAATTGATTAAACTTAGGGTTCGGTGATTTATGAATTTATTTATTTACGAAAAGGGGTACCAATCCTTTCAAATAAACAAGATCAAAAATCCTCCATAACTTAATAATTCCCGGTGCAATACGCGACTCTCTAACCTTCAGTGGGGGATGACATGACGATGCATTGCTTTAATGATATTGGACGATGTTCCAAACTCTCTTTGAAGCTGGGAGTAAAACGCCACGAATCAACATAAGAAGTTTCAAGATAGTAAATGAGTACCGTGGTTAGAGTACACCAGGTAAAAGTCTCGATGAACCAGTCAACATAGCAATTATCATATAAATCCTCCTATTACCAGTCCCGCCTATACAAGACTTGTAATACTTAGATTTATACATAATCCCATGTAACCAAAAATTAATACGGTCTTCGTGTAATACAATATAGTATAAAACTATGAAGAAAATTAATGTCCTTAGAGACCATTGTTTAACTTACAATGCCCGAGGACAGAATGAAACCATTGTGCAACTCACAATGTCTAGGAAGTAAAATGAGACCATTGTATAACTCACAATGTCTGACGAGTAGAATGAGACCATTGTGCAACCCACAATGTCTTAAAAATATTATGATATTTATATAATAACTCTTATATAAATAAGCGTACGATATACGCGAAAGGAATGCAAGCACATATATATATTATATATATGTATGCCACGTAAGCACTTAATGCAGCACGTAACGTAAGCACATAAGCAAGTAGCGTGTATGCACTTTGAAAATGTTTGTTGTGATGCAATGTTTGTGAAAACGACTATAGTCTAGGGTAAAATATGCAACCTATAGTCTCTATAGCCTCTCTGATACAATCTGTAACACCCCCAAAAATACAACAATGCAGCGGAATACCACATGGGGTGCTACTTCATAATACACAGCGCTAGATACAAGAGAAACGACCTCTAAATGAGGGTCGTTTGTAAAAAATCTTGTTGATTTAAATCAAAATCTAGAATTAAATATACATTTTGTCCCATAATTGAATCCACAAAGAAAAGCTGAAATGTAAGACCTCCAATGCACTTCAAGAATCCAAGCATATACTTTCCCGAGAAAAACAGCTTAAAAAGGTCAACATAAAGTTGGTGAGTTCATAGGTTTCTGTAAATACAAACGTTAGTTCCAATAAATTGTCAGCCCCACTTACATTACAGTGTCATAGAAAAACGTTTATTAGACTACGTCTCTCCTACAGTATCAAAAAATAATTGTTACCATTTAAATCCTAAATGTCCTTCCAAAATGTTATGTATGATTTTTAGAAATCAATTAGCTGTAAAATATGCATGACCATTTCTATCCCCAAATAGTCTCAAAATGTACGTGTCAAGGTTGGATCACAAATATCCAAAATATGTATTTTCACTTTATTCAAGAGTGTATAAAACCATGATTACCATTACTTTTAAGTTCAAAACTGTGACGTAGACTTGTATGTATGCCACTTTATTCAAGGCATAGTAAAAGTGTACCCATAGTAGGTGTTCCCTCCAAGAACACCCGGGCGATAATAAAGAATGTGTTCCCCCGTTACCGGTGCCCCCTCCAAGGACACCCGGGCAATAATAAAAGAATATGCTTCCCCCGTTACCGGTGTCCCCTCCAAGCACACCCGGGCAATAATATGTATGTGTGATTTTTGACCCCGCAGGCGCCAATCCAATCGTAATCCGACATGGTATAACGTTCGTTCCCGGTGATAGCTAGTCACCCGAACGGGGATAGTCAATCCCAAATAGATCTATCTTATAACACTCGCGCTCACCCTCCAAGTGATTTACAGTTCATGCAACCTAAGCTAATCCATAATCATAAAAGTATAAAATGCGTTTACGTTCAAAAAGTAAACCAAGTATTGTATCTCCTCGCGAGATATATAAATGAGTATGTAAACCAAACAGGTAATCAACCATGTAAATGCGTTTGTAAACATGTATGCAGACGAGTTGAAAATGAGCACGTAACGAGTTTAAATCAAACACGTAATTGAATTTGTAACAAGCATGTTCTCACCCCAAAATATATGTAAAAACATGTAAAAACTGGCTATTGAACTCACCTTGAAGTTCGAAGAGATTGATAGGTAGCATCTAATTCACTTTGTGATGAAGAATGATTGAACAGATAGCATCTAATAAGCACAATACGAACGAAGACCGAACCAGCCTACGTAAGATGCAGCTTAACTTAACGGCTAAGTCCCACTAGCCTAGGATAATGTGTTTGGGTTTCCCGATGAATTGTTATGTCAACGCGACACGTTGATAAAAGATTTAGATTTAATCTTTGAAATGGTTTGGTGGTTGGTTAAATAAATAAATTTAGAATATTCTCAAAGTGTGTAATATATATACTTTATATATTACATATGAAAAATAACCCTTATATAATTCTTACCGTGAATTATATCATAAAAACGATCAACCCGAAGATTTATGAAAAGTATATAATAATTTGCAAGTATTATATAAAATGTGTGAATAAATAATTAAACCCAATTATTTCGACAGCAATTCAATTGGTAACAGACTTTGAATAAAAGCAGACAAATGTCTTAATGTTATAAATTAAACAACCGATGTTTGTAACCGTTCATAACCATTATAAAATATTATTTAATATTTTATAACATATATTTCGTTTCTCGACGAGTCGTGCCTAAAACAGTTTGTTTCATTGTAAAAATATAGTTTTCGTTCGTTGCTCAGGTCATTGCATAGTTATATTTTAATATGCTTTTAAAATATAACTTAGTCCATTTTATTGGCTCCTAAAATAATAGTAGCTTTAGTAACACATTACTAAATATAAAAACTTATATAACTTTCGTCATGATTTTCCGTTTATATAACGTTACCCATATTTATATAATCTAATGTTTTTCCATTTCCAATCAACTCGCGTGTTTTCAATATATACATATATATTTAAACGAGATTAAGTAGGAAACAATATAATAAGAATATATTTATTTAACCATTTTTAAACCACCATTATTTATGTCCGGTTTATAATTTATAACCCTCGTTATATGCTTATTAGTCAATTTGTATAAACCAATCTCACCCTTTGTGCGATTTCTGTCCAACCAAACTCACCCTTGTGCGGTCCCTATTAAACCAAACGTCCCCGTTTGGCTGCCACTATACCAAACGGACCCTATTTTGTTACAAACCAAACGGACCCTTTTCCGTTGTATAACAACTCGACGCGAACCAAACATTCCTAGCTGCTAAACCCAACCCGACTCCAACGCACCCTCGCCGGGTTTATACCCGGCTGTTACCACAACAATCCGACCCAACCCACAATCAAACACCCCTAATCTATTATTTATAACCAAACGCACCCCAGCTGTTGGGGCCGAGACAAACCAAACCCACACACCCTTTGTGGCTGCCGTCCACCCAACGCACCCTTGGTGCGGTTTGACCCATAAACAAACACCTCTTGTAAAATTTACACAGCCAAACGCACCCTGTTTGGCTGTCCCGAAACAACAAACCAACCGCGAACAGCGAACCCACAACCCGACAAACAACACCCCCGGCTGTTATAAACCCGAAACAAACACCACCTTGGGGTCGCGTGACAGCCAAACCAAACGGACCTATGGTGTGGTTATACAACCCAACGCAGCATAGCTGCCAAACCACCGAAACAAACACCCTTCGTGGTGTTTAAAATAAACCCGAACACCCCCTCCCCCCCCATTGCGGCTTCCTGTCCGAACAAACAAACACCCATTCGTCGATACAAAACCCAACCCAACCCGACACACACCCACCCCCCGGCTGTTTCGACAGTCACAACCGAACGCACCTCTTGTGGTTGACCCGCGAACCAAACGCACCCTTGGTGGCTCAAGCCGAACCCACCCCTTGGCTGTTGCCATTTAAACCCCAACCAAAACGCACCCCTTTTTATTTGTTGACAAAAACCACACGCACCCTTGGAGGTATTTATATTCAAACCAAATGGACCCTTCTCGGGTTGATAGTAAAAACCACACGCACCCACATGGTGCTGTGAAGGTGGCAGTGGTGAGGAGGTGAGAGAGACGGTGATGATGACGGTGGTGGTTTTGTGGCGTCGGTGGTAGAAGTGGCGCGTGGGGCGAGTGGTATAGTGGATCGAGTGTATCCGGAGGTGGGGAGTAGTTTTGGTGTTGGCCGGAAAAGTCACCGGAAAAGTTTTCCGGCGACGGAGCAGTGACGGCGGCGGTGGCCGGAGGTGGTGGCCGGCCGCCGGTGGGTATGAGAGGGAGAGAGAGATTTTAAGAGAGTGTGTGTGTAATTGTAAGATATAAATGAAAAAAAAGATGGAAATATATATATATAATTAGAATGTGACAAGTTAGGATAGTTGAGGGACCTAAAGTGTAACATATTTGGTATAGTTTTTATAAAAACGGTTCGGGACTCATTTGAGCGACCTAACGGACGATTCAACTCTCGAAACTTGCGCCATTGTTTTCCGAATCATTTTTCTGATAAAAATGAGTATTTACTTGATAATGTTTCATAAATATTTTATAATATTTAATAAAATATCTGTTATTCATTTTGTGAACCAGTCTCGTCTTGTTCGAAATAAAATTAGATTCCAACTCGAGTATTCGCGTTATCCGCAACGCTTTTAATTAAAATGATGGCTAATTTATTTAATATTTTTATCAAATAAATAATGATAATTAAAAACAAATTTAATTG
>BQNB010041977.1:0-46417 GCA_026074375.1 Tanacetum coccineum
TAATCGTGGTGTTTTTCGTGTGCTATAAGCTAATGACGAGTTGCTAACGGCGAGTTGCTAAACGGTGAGTTGCTAAACGGTGAGTTGCTAAACGGCGAGTTACTAATTGGCAGCGGTTTGCTTTTTTGAGTCAATAAAGGAAGCTCGTTCCCGTGTTTAAGACCTCACTTCGGGGGAGATTGTTATCCTCAATTTTATTGAGTCAATAAAGGAAGCTCGTTCCCGTGTTTAAGACCTCACTTCGGGGGAGATTGTTAGCCTCAATTTATTGAGTCGAACAAGGAAGTTCGGTCACTTTACGATGGAGCTTCGGTCTTTAATTAGTTAATGTTGTAATAGGATAATATCGGGAATCGAGCTTGATAGTTAATCTAATATTGTATATGTTTCGGGTTTAATCCCAAGCAAAACCCGAGCCCGGGTCCTAGTTAAATATCCCGCGCGTTTCTTTTAAGTGTTGGGGTATATTAGGAACTTTTCCACTTGGAAAAGTTAGAAGTTGAAAGTTGTTCAAAATATCTAAAATATCTATTCTATTTTCTCTCTAATAATATGGACACTTTTCTTTTCCATTTTACCAAGCCTCCGGATCATTGTTCAAAGGGTGAATCTATACTAACAATGAGACATGGTGAACTGATGACCATTTATTGTGTGGTGTAAAAACCAACACTTTGAGGAACAAACAACATTCCTCCCCTTAAATAATGAACCATTGAGAACCAATTTCACACTTCATTGCTTATCCTGAAAGAGTTAGCACAAAACCAAGAAAAACAAAATCTAACCATTTTTCTTGTCTAGCAGTATTAAATGATACTAACAGGATTAACAATGAGACAAAGAAATAACTAGCAGTACTAACTATAAGTAACAGTTTTGACAAACAGTTTTGACAAACAGTTTTGACAAACAGTTTTAAATATAACTAGCAGTACTAATTATAACTAGCAGTATTAATATACAAAGACTTAACAGTACTAACATTTAACAAACTTTACAAAAACAAGCAAGAGATTTGGGCATTAGGGATTGAGCATTCCAATACTTGAAACCAAGTACTGAAATCTACCAGCATCAAAACCTTTTGAAGAAGATTCTTCTACATTATGTTTGAGTGTTAATTTTAGCCATTTGAACACATTTAGCATTGCAATCTCTTATACAATGATGCCTAATCTCTATATTTATTTTTTTTAGAATGTTGAACAGGATTTTCAATGATGGCAGATAGTACTAGTATTGTCAATGTAAATAACAGTATCCATGAAATTGTACCCATAATCTAGCAGTTAGTTTTGGATCCAGAGAACCTGTCCACAACAACTTGCAGCAGCCACATATTCAGCTTCAGTTGTAGAAGTGGCAACTACAGTTTGTTTCTTGCATTGCCAAGAAATCAACCTATTTCCTAAAAACTAACAACCTCCAGTTGTTGACTTCCTATCTTGTGTAGCTCCAGCATAGTCACTATCAGTGTAAGCAACTAATTCCAATGGAGACTCCTTAGAATACCAAAGACCTAGAGAGGGTTTGCCTTTAAGGTATCTAAAGATTCTTTTGACAACTAAGAGATGAGATGTCTTTGGAGAAACCTGAAACCTTGCACATGCACACACTGCAAACATGATATCTGGCCTGGATGCTGTAAGGTACATCAAAGATCCTATCATAGATCTATAAAGATGTTCATCAACATCAGCAGCATCTCCATCTTGAACCAAAGGCTTTTTGATTCTGATTTCCCACATCTCATACTCTCCTAGTTTGAGCATGGGAAGCTTTGCCAACGCATTGTTCTAAGAATTTTCTAACTCCTTTTTCCCTAGATCAAAGTTTCTCAAAGCACAGGCTCTTATACCACTTGTTGATCCCATGCCTTGATCGATTCTTTACGTAGTAAAGAGTTTGTTGTCTTGGAAGAATCCAAAATAACAAAGATTGAGACTTTGTATTTATACCAAAGTGTATGCGGAATCTACACTTTGATACTCTAGAGATGTTTGTTAATGGAACAGTAATAACCAAAACAAACAAAGAACAATGAACAAACTGCTTCAATATTATTTGAATAATATGAGTACTCTTGTAGTACTGGGGTTACAAAAACCATGAAGCTATTACAAATTTTCTCTCTAAGTATTTCTATCACTTGAAAAGTATATCTCTATTCTAAACATATGATCTCCTTTTATAGAACACAAGGAGTCCTTTACAAGGATAACAACCTATCTTTTAGGATCAGTTACAATTCAAAAATAAACATCCCAAAATAATCTCCATGCATCCTTATCTTCAGTTCAGCAACTTTGACCATCAGCAGTACTAACTCTTTCTACTAGCAGTATTAATTAACATTGGCAATACTAAGTTTGTACTGGCAGTACTAACTCCATTAGTACTGTTGGCAGTATTAAGTCTTGTGAAGATTTATTCCTAACATCCTTCCATATAATGCTTCAAACAGAGCACACCGAATGCTCGAGTGATAACTCTTGTTGTAAGAGAACTCAGCTAATGGTAGATGGACATCCCAATTGCCACCAAAGTTAATAGCGCACGCCCTTAACATATTATCCAAAGTATGAATCATACGCTCACTTTGTCCATCCGTTTGATCAACCTCTACAGTTCGGATCATAACATTTCTTATAATAAACATTCCTTTATAAGTCCACAACATACATAATTGAACAAAATTACAAGGCAAATTATTACAGTGGTTTCATGTTAACTTTCAGTATTGATTTCCTAATGTAGAATATTTACCATGATTGCTTTTGTGTTCTCTGCCAATTGTTTCACAAAATCTATTTCTTAACATGTGGTATAACAACAGATCATAATCTGAGAAGCAATACCAGCTTTGAATTTTTCCTAGAATAGTAATAAAAATCATTAGTTCAACAATAAAAATGACAAGGAAAAATACGAAATCGTAGGTTTTCTATCTCTTTTATGAAGTTTTTAAGGATATTAGTTGTTTCATCCTTAGTTTTAAAAAAGAAATCCCATGAAAATCTACTATAATCATCAGTGACTACTAAGCAGTACTTTTTATGCATAAGACTACTAACAAATATTGGACCAAAGAGATCCATATGCAGCATAAACAATGGCTTAGTAATGGGACAAAAGGCCTTGCTCTTACAAGAGGTTCTATGTTGCTTGCCTTTAAGGCAGGCAACACAAGTTTGGTCATTCTCAAATCTTTTTAAAGGCAAATCTCTTACAAGATTTTCTTTGACAAGTTTATTAATATTCTTAAAGTTGACATGACCAAGCCTCCTATGCCATAACATTGATTCCTCATATGTAGCTTGCAACTTAGAGAGCTATAGTGTGTGTGTAACATCTTTAGGGAACTATAGTTTTTAATATCAAAACTAATAACATTTATTCTGGTCTAGGTAATTTTAAGAGAGTATTGATTTTTCATAGGCAACTTAAACATTAGGAGATGAACAAGACTTTCTAGAGTCCAGTAAAAGAACATAGTTCTTTTTTGGCACACATTTTGTGAGAAACTAAAAAGGTTAAACTTCAAATCTTTGACTATAGTATACATCTTCAAAATCAAGTTTATCAGTTTTTTTTTAGTACCTTTGCAGTTATTTCTGCCTCCATTTGCGCCTACCACCAAAACGTAAATCATAAACATCATCAAAGTTCTTTGAAATTTGAAAAGTATGGAGCTTAGTTCTTAGACATGTGCCTTGAGCATCAACTTCTGATATCGAAACAGAAATCCCTTATCATTCTAGCTCGTGATAATTGCTCTGCAACATAAAAACTTATGTAGTTAGGTTTATCCTATGGGGACCCAAGCCATTACTAACTGGGATCTGGCACCTCGTGCATCAATGTAATTATATTTTGTTAAAAAAATAGTGATGCACCATTGGGTGTGATATGTGTCTCCAAACCTAATCATGCTGAGGCGCTTAACAGCTATTATATACCCTTGCCCTTATCATGTCGTTAAATTTTGCCTAACGTATTAACAATTTGTCTACGAGTGATTAATATTTTGTATTATTAGACTTTTTTGTTATATGTTGTTCTTTTTTTTAAATGGGGCCTCCTTTGAACAGTTGATTGTGCTTGATTTTTTTTGAAAATGTGTCCTTGGTCTAGCACAAGGACTTTGTTGATTTTTGGGTGAGGAAGTATTAGAAGGCATAACAGTATTAAAAGACCTAGCAGTACTAAAAGGTCTGGCAGTGTTAGCAGACCTAATAGTATTAACAAGCCTTGCATTATTAACAGTTTTTAGGCCAGTCTTCATTAAGACTGCTCTTGGAACCATATGTTTAGGACAACTGTACTGAATGCGATCAAAACTTCCACAGTTAAAACATGCCTTATTCTTAAACACAAAGTTATATGCTAACTGATTAGATTTTTGACCATTCCAATTCCTTTGGTTCCCCCTAGGTCCATGTGACCTGTACATCTCTGCATACCTAACTGACCTTCTAATTGGTTTTGCAGGTTTAACAAACTCTTTCTTGTTTTCAGTAGTTAGTATAACAGTTTTCGCTTTTCAACCTTAGGGTATAGGCTCTGAATTCTTCCTTCATAATCTGACAACCAATCTTCAGATGATTGGAAGCTTCATTATTTCTCTAAGCTTTCTTAGGTTATGATTCCCTAACTCTGATTAGCCCAGGACAGAAAATAACTTTTTTTCTTTCCAATCTTTGTCTACCTTAAGTGTAGACTTAACTAAGCTAGAATTAGTCTTTTGTTGTTGTTTTAAAGAGTCATCAGTATTCTCCTTAGTATTATCTGACTCTTTATCACAACGAGTGATAGGCATTACATTTGAATCCCTAAGACATATTATTTCACCTCGGATGTATTTTGAATTCTGTAGGCCTGTGAATAAGATAAAATCCTAAGGGTGTTGTATATTTAGAATCAAATGAATGAGGTGAGGGGTATCTGAGCATTTGTTGAGCGAGTAAGCCCTTCCTTATATGGCTTTTGTCAGTTTATCTGACTTGCTAACAACTGATCTAAGTCTTTTGATGATTTTTCAAACTTTGCTATTTTAAACTCAAAACCCTCCTTTTCTTCCCATAAGCCTTTCGTCAGGTCTTAAGTAATCCCATTAGATATTTCTTTGTGACACATACATCTTCTTTTAGCAAAGCAAATTTCCTCTGTAAAAAAGGGTATAACTTTAGATTCTTTCATATTTAATGATTTGCACCTTCCTAAAAATTGATAAACCTCTTATGTATGTAGAGGCTTTAAAAAACCATGTGTATCATACTTAATTTAAACAAGTAAATTCATCATACTGTTTCACGTCTATAGCTTCATATAATTTTGCAAAAAGATTTAGAACAGATTTAATCATTTGATACTCAGAATCTGTGGAATGCCATGAGAGCAAGGTTTGGTTGAATTTCATACTCTGCCAAGATGTCACTCCAATCAATATCCAGCACAATCTTTAGCACACATTTGCCTTTTCAGAAGCATCTTCAATTCCTTACTGCCTTTGATGGACTTCCTTCATTCTAATTTCTGTTGTCTTTATTATTGGTGCTCTAAATTCTTCTAGGCAAAATGTACTCTGTTTATGAACAGTTGAAACTATTCTACCTTTGCCTTTATCATATCCAAGCGTACTTCTATCATCAATGATGTTCTCCTTCTAGTTCTATTGACCTAGACACTTTCTTGCCCTCAGCTTAGTAGTGACCATATTCCACTTATAGAGCATCTCATCCAAATCTTCATGTCATGAAATTCCTAAGACTTCATTGAACAAGTTGAGTCCCTTGTGGTTGTGTAGACCAAAAAGGCATATCATAAACTGTTGGCATCACTTAAGAACTATCACGTACTAGTTTCAGTACTAGCAGTAGTATTAACCTTGGTGTGACGTGCACTAACTACAGTTTTAATTGTATTAGCTACTACTTGGACGGATTTGGTAAGAATAATGCCAAGTTCTTATCTTCATTATTGTCAGCAGTAGATTTCTTAACCATTTGTTAATATATTCTTGAAAATTGTTGTTACAAATCTCCCTTAACCCATATGTAGCAACGCGGGTTTGTTCATCCAGACTACCACATGTGTATCCCACTCAGAAGGTAAACTCCTAAAAAATTTAACATTTAGATCTTCAGGAGGAGTAACTACACCCAGAATTACCAACCTACTAACACGCTTTTGAAGCCTGTTAAAGATTGAATCAAGAGATTCTGAGCTTGAAGCATTGAAATTTTCATACTGTTGCTTCAGTTAGGGGTGTTCAAAAAAATCGAGAAACCGACGAACCGAGCCGAACCGCTTAATACGGATACCGAAAAAAACACCGAAGAACGCAAAAAACGAAAACCCAAAAGATCGAAACACGAATAAAAAAAACCGTTATTCACGGTTCACGTGTTATCGTATTTTTAATTTTAGATATCCGTGGTTAACCGAAACGAACCATTTCCATATCATATACATGATTGTTTTCTACTTATATTCTTACAATTGTTCAAGTATATATATATTATTCGCACAATGTTATTCATAACGAACTTGTTTACGCTCTTATGTAATTATTGTGAAAATATTTGTGTTGAAAATTCTTTGTTATGAGGATCGTAATTTATAAAAGTGATGACATACAGTATTATCTTGTTAATTATGTTATGTACGGATATTTTTTAAATGCAATTAATTGCGAACGAAATAAATTTATATGAGAGTTTATCTACTCAATGTCATTTGAGTTTATTGTTAATGGACATTTAATGCTTTAAAGACCATGTTAAGATTTGCGTCTTTTCTATGTGTTTGTTTTATTTTATAACTCTGTTTTTGTGAGTGCGTAATAGAGATGATTAATGGTTACCGTGAACCTCAATCGCGGGGTAACCGCTCACTTCGGGTACCCGCATGTCCGTTTACCCGCGTAGTACGGTTCGAAAGAAGGCCTAACAGTATTAAAAGCCTTAGCAGTACTAAAAGGTCTGGCAGTGTTAACAGACCTAACAGTATTGAAGTTTTCATATTGTTGCTTTAGTAGGGCCTTTTAAGTCCTCTTTGTTGCTTCATTCCCTCCAAATCTAGCTTTAATGGCTACAAACATAGATTGGGCATCAACATACTGGTTGAAGGTAAGTTGATGCTCATTAGGCAGTGCCATGAGCAAAAGACTTTGAGCCTTTACATCATTCTTTTTGCAAATATTTTCTTCAGCAGTAGAGGGCACAGTCATCTTCAATGCTGTTGATGCACCAGACTCTGGTGCTGTAACAGGAATAGGCACCTATGAATTTCCATTTTCAATTACCTCCTATAATGCATAATTTTGGATCTGAAAGTACTGCTTGATCCTAATTTCCCACATCTCATACTCTCCTAGTTTAAGCATGGGAAGCTTTGCCAATGCATTGTTCTGAGAATTTTCCAACTCTATTTTCCCTAGATCAAAGTTTCTCAAAGCACAGGCTCTGATACCACTTGTTGATCCTACGCCTTGATCGATTCTTTACGTAGTAAAGTGTTTGTTACCTTGGATGAATCCAAAATAACAATGGTTGAGACTTTGTATGTATACCAAAGTGTATGCGGAATCTACACTTTGATACTCTAGAGATGTTTATCAATGGAACAGTAATAAACAAACAAACAATGAAGTAATAACAAACTGCTTCAATATTATTAGAATAATAATACGAGTACTCTTGAAGTACTGGGGTTACAACCTTGAAGCTATCACAATATCTTTCTAAAATGTATTCGTCTAAGTGTAAAGAAGTATATCTATCTAAAACCTAGGATCTCCTTTTATAGAACACAAGGAGTCCTTTACAAAGCTAACTACCTATCTTTTAGGATCAGTTACAAACAACCCATAATAATCTCCATGCATACTTATCTCCAAGTCAGCAGCTTTGACCATCAGCAGTATTAACTCTTTCTCCTAGCAGTATTAACTAACACTGGCAGTACTAAGTATGTACTGGCAGTACTAACTCCATTAGTACTGTTAGTTATACCTTGGCAGTATATGTACTGGCAGTACTAACTCCATTAGTACTGTTAGTTATACCTTTGCAGTATAAAGTCTTGTGAAGATTTATTCCTAACAAATGATGTAAGCCGTGCGAAAGAAATGGGAAATCTAGGTCCCAAGTGGGAAGGACCGTACGAAGTAACGAAAGCATTAGGCAAGGGCACATACAAGTTGAGAGACCGCGATGGAAAGCAACTTTCCCGAACGTAGAGTATCCGCAATCTTAAGAAATGCTATGTCCATGAAACGTAAGCACCTCACCCATGCAGATACCGCAGTGGGAGGACTGCACTTTAATTTTGTCCTATCTTTTGTAATGTTTTTTGAAATATTAATGAAAAAGTTAAGACTAGCTAGCTTTACAAGTTTATCTTAAGAATTTTTTCTTTTATTTTTACTTTGCAAAGTTAATTATATATGTGAATAAGATGCGCATGCAACAGGGCATGACCCAACGAATGTTATTCCGTATAACAAGAGGATGGGTAACCTAATAATTCACTTAACTTACATAAGAGATATTGCAAGCTCGGTACCAGGAGAATAACCCATAAATATTCAAACAAGACTATCATTTTAAACATATCACAGATAGCAATAGTAGCATTCAAACAATAAAGGTGTTAAAGTGTTGCAAAATTTTTCTAAGTACAAAGACCGCCGCAATAAGGCCACACACGACCGCGGTATATAGTAATAACAAAAGTCAGGAAGCACCATGATAAGATAAGTTCAGTTAGGTAGGTCGCGTTTCGGAGTAGTATCCAGCTCCTCCTTTTCAAATTCAACTGTGGGGAAAGAAGCAACATTTCCCTGACCATTTGTCTGAGCATTCTCCGGACCATCCGTACCTAAGATCTCATAATCTTCTATAGTGATAGGAGGAATGGAACTTGCGAAAGCAAAAGTGGTTGACAGGGCAGTTGTGGTCACATTAGTCACTGGCACGCTGTCAAAGATGTCGACTGCACCCACTAAGTTCTCAGCAGACAACGCGTCAACCAAAGGGGTCCAAACACCAATAAGAGCCGACCGCTTTGCCGCAACATTCTCCCTAATCCTTTTAACTTAGGAATGGGTAACACTTAGAGCAAATGATAGAGAAGTTTCACCCAGAACCACTTGATTCTCAGACCGATGAACAAGAAGCATTAACTGATCAACATTTGGCTGCAAATCACTCATTCTCGAAGCATCAGTAAGTGGACCTTCCGGTTGAAGGAGGTTCATAATATCCTCCACACTTGCATTCTTGTAAGAACTTAGTTCAGAAAGCAAATGGAAATCTACTTCACGGAATCTCTGCAAGGAGGAATTATAATCCGCTTTTGCAACAGGATTATAGGCAGCGACATTCGCCAAACTCCTACCCTCCTTTCTATGAACAATGCCAGCTGACAGCCCATCTTGCATCCCCTTCTCAATAGCCCGGCTAATGGCTGCTCCCAAAGCCGAAAGATACTCTTGAGAATTTAAGCACTTAACAAAGGCAAGCTTCAGGCCGTGGGTCAGAAGCCACCTTCGTCCGGATATAGTAGTTAGGAGGTGAGGATAAAATTTCTCCTCCAGATGAAGAGCCATCTCCAGAAGATCAGCATCCAACTTTGCTACCTTATGATTAACAATGTTCATCTGAGCATCTTGGAACTCTTCAATCTACTCCTTCAACCGCTCATATCCTGAAACCTAATCGCGGAGGCTGGAACATGTAGTCTCCACCGCATGTACCTAGCATGATAAAAGTGTAAACAAATAAGAAAAAATCGAGCTAAATGCATGGCTTCGACTCCTAATTCTACCTTTAAAGGGCTTCGTTTTGGTCTATGGAATCTCAGTTCTGTAAAAGCCAGTCTTTGAGTAGAAAGGGATATGCATATAAGTTTCAGGGTGCATACCTGATCTACAAGACCATCCTTCTGAGACCTAAGAGAAGACACAACAACATTCAAATCTTTCAGCTCAAGATCCTTGGCAGAAACCGAAGATTGGAGCTCTGCTACTTTCCCATCAAGAGAATCCTTTTCATTCTTAAGAGCCACATTCCTTTGTTTCAAGGCATCTATTTCAGCAGCATGCATTTTCTCCGTAGCCTCAGTGGCAGAAACCTGAGCACGGAGATGAGCTGCTTTCGCGGCCTCAGTCTCCTTTAGCAGTAGTTGAGCCTTTAAATTCTCAATTTCATCATCTTTAGCCTTCAGCAAATCATCTTTTTTCTCGCACTCAGACTCCAACCTCTTCCTCTTACTAAGACAATACTCGGTTCGCATTCTAACTTCCACGTTTAGGCAAGCTTGATGAACGGTCCCAACATTGAACTCTGTAAACAAATGATGATAATCCATCTCACGGATTTGAGAGAACAATGCAGGAGGAGCCAAGTGATCAACAAATTCTCAGGAAACATCATAATCATCCAAGAGGGAGTCATTCAACACATTCCATTATGGAACAAAAACTTAGTGCAGGGTCTCAGCATTCAACTCTCGAGAGCCCATTAAGAGATCTTGTTTGGCGGAATAAGAGGGACCTGCAGCGTCTACTTTCACTGTCTCCGTGGAGTCAGACTCATGAAACATAGAAGCATGAACCGGAGAAGTAACCTTGGTACCTGTTTCTAAAACCAAAGGAGCATTGACAGAATGGGAGGTAACCACAGCCTCGGTCATTACCGAAGGAACGACAGAAGACCTGATAATAGAATCACCTTCAGCTCCAGAAGCATTTGTACTAGAGTGGTGGGAAGAATCTAAAGAAATAACGAACCTTTCAGATGCACCAATAGTACGGAGATTCAACCGGTAATAGAATCAGTAGGGACACCACTCTCATGCTCTGGCGTGGCAGATACTGAAGAAGTAACCAAAGGCAAGGTCGCCACAGCCGCGACACCAACTTCAACATTCAGCATGCTACTTGCCAATAACTCCTTGAGGACAGACGAAGATTTTCCGCTAGTAGCCCCACCAGAAGTTTCGTAGCCCCCCCTTAATTTCTTGGAAGGATGGGAAGAACCACTAGCATCCGTAACAACTTGCCTTTTCTTGCGTGGGCGCTTGGGCCTCTCAGCGATCACATTCTCAGCAGTAATAATCTTAACCCCCGTGACTAATTCAGTCTTAGTATCTTGACCATCACCGGCAGCGGAATCCCCCTGATCCGCACTGCCACCTTCATCAAACAACTTATCTACACTTGCCTCCAACTCACTTTCAGCACGAGCTGAGGCAACCGGTAGGAGCGGAACTACACGTCCTACGGTAAAGTCCAGAAGTCTTGCTTCCCCCTCAGCACGCTCTCTCAGCAACCTTCACTTTAGTAGGATCCGCAACATGTATGAAAGCAGACAAATCCATCTCTGCAAAAATGAACAAATAATTAAAAACAAGTTAAAAAAAACTACAAGTTGAACAATATATAACAACAAACACCCACCCGTTCCGTCATCATGAAGAAATCTAGGATAAGTATCCTCATCTAGAGTATAATAACGACTCATTCCAATCAAACAAAGGAAGTGCTCCGAAAACTTTCGGAACAGAGCCGGATGTGCAACAAGGACAACATAATCATCCGCGTTAAACTCTGTTGACTTTGGAAAAGGGTCTCTAGAGACGTTCTTGTCGGTATGCCACGGAAAGGAAGCCAGACAAGCAAAGGATTCGACCCAGAAGAAATGGTCATTCCAGCGTTTAAGTGAATCTAAGGGTTTGGTATAACATACGGCGTTACTATCAGGACGCTTACTAAAATACATCCACCCCTTGTTTTTAGAATTTATGTAAAAGCAACGGAACATCCCAACTGTTGGTTCAATACCACGAACACGACATAAGATCTCGAAGTAAGAAACTTTGGTCGCCGCAATAACAGAAAGTTAGGAAAGATTGATACGATAGTGCCTAAGCATGTTAACAAGAAAAGTGGAAAGAGGTAATCGGAAGTTGGCATACTCAAAGAATCTAGTATAAACACCAATCTTCCTAGTGGGCATTTAATGTATTGTTTGGTTAGGATTAGGCAATTACGGCCGAACATCATCAGGAATATGAAAATTTTGACAAAAAATATTGAGACCTTTCTGAGTAAGAATAGACTTAATAACTGTCATATTGCTCATGATAAAAAATAAGAAAGGATCAAAGCCTAACCTAAAAGTCTAAAAGTTCTTCGAAGAAGGGCACGACGCATAAGAAACAGTTAAAAAAGCTTGAAGAATTTTTAACAATGGCGATTATAGTGTGAAAAGAGGAAAAGGAAATAGTGAAAACTTCATCGGGTATTTATACCCATGGTATATTTAATTCAAATTAATCCCATATGAGTACACGTGTCCATAACGTTCGAGTCAACGGGTAGGATTGAAAGTAAAAAATAGTGATGACAGTTAGACAAGTGGACCACGCAGTCAAATCAGTCAGAAGACGAAAGGCCAAGAAGAGTCTACGTCTCACACGTTTCACATAATAGGTACAAGGAAACGTCATGGAAAATGAAATAGCCGCGGAAGAAGCAAATAGTTACGAAAGAAGCAAATAGCCGTGGAAGAAGCAAAACTGTCGCGGAACCTTAGTCTAGTAACATTTACTGCACACATTAAACAACGCTGCACATAATAAATGAACTAGACTGGGGGGACTTAATGACATATAGTACGAATAATAGGCTCATCGAGCTTAATTTGTATTATACACATTTGGGCCCAGGCCCAACACAGCAAAACCTACGAGCCGCCACTAAGTCCAGAGACAAGCTGGCTGCGGCCCGGATGTTTCAAGACGCACGCAGACAAAATACTTCCGCAACACGTACGCAAAAGGTAATCTGTGTCCGCAACCACGATTACAATCGGATCTTTACCCGACAAGGGTCCCACTCTGGCCACTAACAATCATAAGCGAAATACTAGGAAAACCTAGTATTCGGCTCACCTATAAAAAGGGGCCTCTGACACCCCAAAAGGTACGATTTTCTGACTCACATTTACACATACTTACTCTAACATTCCCTGACAACATGATATCTTACTCTTACGCCAAAGCTTAATCTTGAGGTCCGTCCCCATGGTAAGGCTAACAGTTTATCTTTATTTATGCAGGAAATCATCTCATCACTTGGTTTAGTATAAGATCCAATCCATCAATAACTTATTGGTCCAACCCAATAAGCACCCCAGATCCATTTCATACCCCGTCACACTTTTTGTACTAACAGTAATCAACCTCAAAATGATAATTATGGACAAGTAGGTACTCATCTAAATATATTTGCATGTTT
Source organism: Tanacetum coccineum (assembly GCA_026074375.1). Classification (NCBI taxonomy): domain Eukaryota; kingdom Viridiplantae; phylum Streptophyta; class Magnoliopsida; order Asterales; family Asteraceae; genus Tanacetum; species Tanacetum coccineum. The sequence goes on from BQNB010041977.1 coordinate 13,310, forward strand.
TTTATTGCTTAGGTTACAACTATTTTAGGATGTTAATCTCACGTATTTGATGGTGTTGTTACATCTTTATGTCTTCTTATGTCTCTCTTTGCATGATTTCAGTTTAACAAAATGCAAGTAAATTATAGAATGGCCTATTGTCCCTTGATTCAAGCAACAACCCAATGAAGATGATGATGTTAACATGAAAATGTCCAGACATGGAGAGATTCAGCCTATCGCGTAGTCCAAACCTAATTTGTCTAAGCTTCAATATGGAGACGTTGGTCAAGAAGTATGACGATTTCCATGGTTCATTTCACGGCTTCGACTTCAACCCTTTTAAGGCAAGACTAGAATGTAAAACTGTAACCATAAGGCAATTCAGTCATTTTGACTTTTTATTACATGTCTTTGTTTTCTCGCAATTATGTATATGTAATGTGAAATATTGTTATATGTTAATTTTAGTATATAACATATATACATAGCTTGTGGTTACTTATTGTAGGTAAAGTGTTAATACAAATAAACCCATAAAATATGCTTATTTTTATCTTACGACCTTCCCAGTTTTATTGATGACAAAACATAAAGAAACATCATGTTAAAACCATCTGTAAAAACATAAGCTTTTAGAAAATCACAAAGTGTCATAAAAAATGTGTATGCATTATTTTATGCAAACCTAAACTATACGCAAAATGCTTTCTAACTTCTCTATTATTTACATCATTCATGACCTAATCAAATGCAACAAATCCAAGGATAATCTTACAAGATTCCCATGATCTCTCAAGATTTTTCAAATCAAAATTCGGATTTGGTTACTGTAGGCCGCTTCCATTGATTTTGGCTGCCGGTTCCATTCATCAACAGAACTGGCTAGAACCGGGCTACAGTACTTTTCTTGGCTATAAATACCAAGCCATTTCTCATGTTTTCACACATCTTCTCACTTGAAAATACTTTCTAATCATCTGATCTTTCTCTCTACTTTTGAATAGTTTCCTTTAGCATTTTGTTGGTAATTTACTTCAAAGAAGAAAATTGCCAAACACCCATTCGAGACGATCAAGTTTTAAGCATCTTGTTTCGCATCTCCATAACATCATCAAGATCACATTACTGAGTCTTGAGCATCATATTGTAGTTGTTAGATACATTTATCATTGTAAATCAAGTGTAGTAGTGTTGGTGTGATTCTATCGTGTAAAGAATCTGGTATTTAGATTTGTACCGAAAATGAGGTATAAGAAACGTTGTGAGACTTCTCTGCCAATTGAAAGGAGTACGGTGACTAGTGTTTAACTCTCGAGTATGTGACTCAGGGAGTGGAGTAGGGCAAGGAAGGTGTCCTTGTAGCCGAACCACTACAAATACTTGTGTCTTGGTTATCTCTTTCTAACTCTCCATTTATTTGCTTTCATAGTTTGTACGTCATATACCAATACCAATATCACAATCATTTCACGTATAGTTTAAAAAAAAATTAAAGGTAACAATTAATCAAGAAAACTATTCAACCCCTTCTAGTTTTCTATAATTGGTATCAAGAGCAAGGTTACTAAAGTTTTAAAATAAATTGTATTTAAATCTTTAAACGATTATGGATTCAGAAAACTACAAGGAGGGTCAATCTATGCAACAACCACCTCTTTTTGAGGCTAATTGTTTTATATATTGGAAAAATCGTTTTTAAACCTAAGTGAAATCTAAGGATATTAATCTCTGGTATATTATAGTTCATGGCAACTATAAACCTACCATCAAGGACAAAGACGGTAAGGATGAGTAAGTCATCCACATTAATGATAAATTTGATGAGAACTAAAAGAAAATGATTTTCCAAAAAATGATGAAGCAAAAAATGGTTTATTATATAAATGCAATTACCTAATAAGGAATTTCGAAGAATCTTTGCATGTGTAACTCGACACCAGCTTTTTAGGAATTCTTTAATAATTACTCATCAAGGTAACAAACAAGTTAAGGATAATAAAATAGATCTTTTCGTTCAAAATATGAAGAATTCATTATTTCGGATGATGAATCTATAGATTGTGCCTTTTCTAGATTCAATACTATTATTACTTCTCTCAAAGCACTTAATGAATCTTTTTCAAATCGTAATCATGTTAGGAAATTCTTGAGGGCCCTCCCTACCAAATGGCGTCCAAAGGTGACGGCGATAGAAGAGTCCAAGGACTTGTCAACACTATCCCTTGACGAACTCATCGGCAATATTAAGGTCTATGAGGTAGTGCTTGAAAAGGACTTGGAGGTCTCAAAGAACAAGAAAGAAAAATAAAAATCTCTCGCTCTAAAAGCAAGGCAAGTCTTGAGTGAAGAAGATGCATCTTCCTCGGATAGCAATGATGAGGAATGTGCAATGGCAGTAAGGGACTTCAAAAAGTTCTTTAGAAGAAGAGGCAAGTTTGTTCGACAACCCAATGACGACAAAAAGAACTTCCGAAAGGCAAAGGAAGATAAGAAAGAAAAGGAAGATCGAAGATGTTTCAAGTGTGGTGATCCAAATCACTTCATTAATGATTGTCCCAAACACTCCTTCGGTGATCAAAAGGCGTTTGTTGTCGGGTGTTGGAGCGATAGTAGAGATGACTCCAAAAAGGAAGAAATATGTCTCATGGCCTAATCAAATGAGGTACAATCCGACACCCCTTACTATAGTAGTTCATCCTTAGATAATGAGTCAAGGCAAGATGAGTATGATAAACTTTGCAAAATTAGTCTTAGAATTATTAACAAAAACAAACACCTAAAAGCTAAAAATGAATCATTAAAAAGAGATGTTTATGAACTTAAGTCTAAAATAGAACAACTAGAAAGAAACAAGAAAATAAGTCATGAATGTGAGTCTTGTGACAAACTTGTAATTGAAATTAGCTCACTAAAACTAAAACTAGCTAGTTTCTAGAATAGTAGTTCATTTTTGCAAAAAATGGTCGAAATGCAAAAACCATCAAAAGATAAATATGGATTAGGATACACAGAGGATATAGCTTCCACTAGCAATAATAAAATCAAAAATTTGGGTCCTCAAAATGACAAAATGCTCTTTGTAGAACCGGCTATGCCGGTTCCCTCTGGAACAGAACCGGCTTGTTCTGACGAACAAAACCGGCTCTCTGCAGCAAAAACAGAAAATGCAGAAAAAGCTAAAATCCTAGGAAGTAACATTGTAAAGAAAAATGACTCGTTATTAATAACTAGAAAGCCCACTCTAAGCCTACCTAAGAATAACAAACAACCACCAATCTTAAAACTTGGTCAAGGCCAAGGAAAAGTGAGGATCCAAACGCCTTAAAAATGGCCCATGGAAGTCCTAATGTCCTATATCCTAAAATAAACTATCATCAAGTCGGTTGGAACTATGGAACACAACAAGAACAACAGTTCCAACCACCTATGTATAATCAATGGGGTCCTTATCCTCCATTTCCATATATGGGTCAACCAAATGGTATGCATAACATTAACGACCATGGAGATATTAAGGGAAGGAACGAAAGCGAGTTGTATTCATGATTCTAGGTAGTCTAAGAAGTCAATCTAGAACTGGGATGCATGGATCAAAAAGTGGTTATATAAAACACATGACGAGCAACAAAGATCTCTTCTCATCCTACAAGGCTATAGACGGAGGTAATGTAGTGTTTGGTGGTAACACTAAAAGCAAGATCATCGAGAAAGGTACAATCTCTCATAACTCCATCGCTATTCATTATGTTAGCCACGTAGAAAACCTTAGTTTTAATCTCCTTAGTATAGGTCAAATATGCGATAAAAAATGCAAAGTATTATTTAGTAAAACCGGTAGCGAAATAATTAAGACAGAGCAATAACCATAGGAAAAAGAAATAGGAAATAAATGGCCTTTACATAGTAAAAATTGGGGAACTCAACCAAGTTACACTTTTGGTCAACTTTAATAGATGATACTTCGACCTTATGGCATCGAAGATTGGGTCACGCCAATATGCGACTTTTACAATCGCTATCATCTAAAGAGCTAGTTAGAAAGTTACCAAAACTAAAATTTGAAAAACATTTTTGTAACGCTTGCAACGTCAGAAAACAATACACAGAGTATAAGCCAGAAACAGGTTTTCAACTACTAAGTGTCTAGAAGTTTTACATATGGACTTGTTTGGTCCGTCGGCAGTTCAAAGTTACGGAGGAAACTTCTACACTTTGGTCATTATCGACGACTATTCAAGATATACATGGACAAGATTTTTAAAACACAAAAATGAAACTTTTGATCACTTTAAAATTTTGAGCAAAAAGATTCAAATTCAAAAGGGTTGCCCCATTATATCAATACGTACGAATTTGATAATGAAATACAATTTGGAAACTTTTGTGATGCTAATGGTATCACTCATAACTTTTTGGCACCTCGTACTCCATAATAAAATAGGGTAGTAGAACGTAAAAATAGAACCTTACAAGAAATGAGTAGAACAATGCTAAATGAACAATCGATTCCTCAAAATTTTTGGTGTAATGCCGTTGACAGCTCCACCTACATTTTAAATAGAATCCTTATTAGACATTTCCTTGTAAAAACTCCTTACGAGCTTTTCAAAAGTAAAAAGCCCTCCTTAGAATATTTTAAAGTGTTCGGTAGTAAATGCTTTATTCTTAATACCAAAGATTATTTAACAAAATTCGACCCTAAATCAACCGAAGGTATATTTCTAGGATACTCTCCTAATAGTAAAGCATACGTAATTCTAAATAAAAAAACCATGAGACAAAGAAATCTCTCAAATAAAAATTTGATGAAAGTCCTCCTCCTAAATCAACACCTTTAGTAGATGATGATATTCTTGAAAATGATATCATAGAAAATCAAGATAACGACCTAGAAATCAAGGAAAATGAACCATTAAACAAAGAAATCACAAACATCAAAAACTCTAAAGATCATCTCATAGAAACCATCATAGGAAGTCTTAATGAAAGAACTCTAAGATCTCAAGTTCAAAATCAAAGCAACTTCTTTTGTTTCGTTTCCTCCGTAGAACCCAAAAACGTTAAGGAAGCCATACAAGACGAAAGTTAGACTATGGCTATGCAAGAAGAACTAAATCAATTTAAAACAAATGACGTATGGAGTCTCGTTTCCCCACCTAAAAACCCATCATAGGTACAAAATGGCTCTTTAAAAACAAACTCAACGAACATGGTGTCGTTTCTAGAAATAAAGCAAGACTCGTCGCGCAAGGGTACAATCAACAAGAAGGAATAGGCTTCGATGAAACCTATGCCCCCGTGGCAAGATTAGAATCTATAAGAATCCTTCTTGCGTATGCTTGTGCTCACAACATCGAGCTTTATCAAATGGATGTCAAAAGTGATTTTCTAAATGGTTTTATAAATGAAGAAGTCTATGTCGCTCAACCTCCTGGATTCGTAGATTGCGAAAAACTTAACCATGTCTTCAAACTCAAAAAGGCTTTTTACGATCTCAAACAAGCACCTAAAACTTGGTATGATAGACTTAAGGCCTTTCTCATTGATCATGAGTACACCATTGGGTTAGCAGATAACACTTTATTTACTAATAAAGAATAACATATGCATCATCGTCAAATTTATGTGGACGACATCATCTTCGGATCAACTATCAGAAACTTTGCGATGATTTCTCAAAAACGAACACGAATTTAGTTGTGAAAGTACATATGGGTGAATTGAATTTCTTCCTTGGTTTACAAATCAAACAACTAGAAGATGGAATCTTTTTCAACCAATCTAAATACGTCAAAGAAATGCTAAAAAAATTCAGCCTCGAAGAATCCAAACCAATCAAAACTCCTATGTCATCTAAAACCAAGCTCACTTATGATGAAGACGGGGAACCCATCGACGACACTAAATATTATGGCATGATTGGCAGTTTACTTTATCTAACGACCAGTCGCCCGGACATCATGTTTAGCGTTTGTCTTTGTGCCTGATTTCAAGAAGCACCTAAAACTTCCTACCTAGAAGCCGTTAAAAGAATCTTTAGATACATCAAAGGTACATCCCAACTAGGCTTATGGTATCCCAAAGGAACCGGTTTAGACACTATCGTCTACGTTGATTCCGACCATGCGAGAGACTATGTTGATCGCAAAAGCACTAGTGGTGTATGTACATTCATGGGTTGTTGTCTCATATCATGGGTCTCCAAGAAACAAACCGCCCTAGCTATCTCAACCACCAAAGCCGAATATGTTTTCGCCGGTAAAGCATGCCAACAAGCCTTATGGATGAAACAAGCTCTAATAGACTATGATATTAAACTAGATGACATACCCATCCTTTGTGACAATAAAGGAGCAATAGACCTAAGTAAAAATCCCGCTCTTCACTCTCGTACCAAATATATAGAAATTCGACAGCATTTCCTTCGTGACAATGTTCAAAAAAGGAATATCACTATTGAAAAAGTCGCCTTCGAAGATAACATAGCCGACATCCTAACTAAACCCCTTAAAAGAGAACCCTTCAACCTTCTTAGACTAGGACTCGGGCTCATGGAACCAAATGCTTAGGGTAAACACTCTTCTTTTGAGTCAAAACATTTTTTTATTGATTAATACAAATAAAAACATTTTTTTGTCATGCCATTTGAACGTATACAAAGAAACACATGGTCAATATGTTGTTTCAAACACATTCAATTATGGATACATTAAAAGGAGACTTAGGGTTTTTTTCAAAAATATTTTTCTATTGAGTCGAGAAAAATCGTATCTCCAACATATCAAAAAAACAACAACAACAAACACGTTTTTTTTGTTCGACGGTACCATTGGCTTTCAAAGCTAGTTCTCTTTATCCAACAACACCGGCAGAACCACCTGCACTGTACAACATTTTTAAAAAAACTATTTTGAATCTCCATTCAATTTCTTTTTCCCTCCTTGTCACATCAATTAGATTCTAGTTATAGAAGTTGACCTAGAGCATAATCTAATCATTAGATTATATCCATTCTAGCAAGAAATGCATTAAAATCTCCTCAAAAATTTTCCTATAAAAGGAACTCGTCCTAAAACTCTAACATTACCAAATAAGCTTAAAAATGCCTAAAGATAATAAAACTAACATAAAAAGAACCGCTAGAATTAGTGTCCGACCATGTTGTTTTAACAATCCTCGAACATCGTCACCACCTTATCAACCTCTCTCACCTCCAACGGACCATGTCTTGGCACCTCCCCAACCTCTCCAACTTCAATTCCACCACTCTCATCGATCATCTCTCCTAAAACCTCTAATCTTTTGCTCACTTCTAAGTCAACACCTCCATCATTGACCTCACCACCTCCGACACCAACTCAACCCTCAAAGATCACATCACCATTAGCCATCAATCTTAAACCCATTGAACTTTTATTCTCTATTCCTCCTACCTTTCCTCAAGCCTTTCTTGACTCCCTCGAAGATCTCCCACCCTTAACAACTAATCCTCCACCGCCTCGGCCATTATTTGACACCATTGAGCGTATGGCTAACAATCCACCTCCTATTCTACCTATTGAGTCAACCTTTCCTTCTCCCACTCTGGATCATGAAACATCTCTTTCTCACCATTCTACACATCTTTCACCTAATCTACCCTCGATCAACCCACCACTTCTGCCACTAGGACCTAACAACCCTTTCCCCATGCTAACTCATGAAATGTATTGTGAGCATTGCCAACGAACTCAAGCCCTCATCGATAACTTCCAAGGAGAAATAAGATTCATTCTCAACCACATTCTCGATCGCCTCAATGTTACTTTCGCATAACTTTTAGAATAATATTTAGAAGTAGAATAAAATAGTTGGTTTCCTCAAGATAATCACTTGTTATCTTTTATTAATGATGTATAGTCCCTTTATGTTTCTCCCTACTATTGATATAAACATTTGTCTTGTTTCCAGCTTTAAAATAATCATGTGTGATATCTTAAAAACATGATTAAAATTCGGAGATTTTAACTTTCCTAATGTCAGTCGGTTATGTCCGATAACAAGCCAGTTCCATTCAAGGAACAGAACCGGCTAGCCGGTACTACAGTAGCATATTTCATCTTTATGTCCACTAATCTTTTTTTTTGTAGGTATCCACAAGCAAGGGGAGCATATCCCAGTCCTATTTAATACTTTTTATTTTTTTTGGGTTTTTTTTTTGCAGATTTCTGTGCACCTCTTAAATGGGAGCTTACCGATTATTCCAGAATCGGAAAAACTAGGTTACCCTATTCCACATTTTTGTTTCGACAAAAAGGGGAGAAGAACAATGGATTTAAAATAAATCTCAAACCATTGAAAAACAGTCTTTGTATGTTTTGTCATCAACAAAAAAGGGGAGATTGTTAATACAAATAATCTCATAAAATTTGCTTATTTCTATCTCACGACCTTCCTAGTTTTATTGATAACAAAACATAAAGAAACAACATGTTAAAACCATCTCTAAAAACATAATATTTTAGAAAATCACAAAGTGTCATAAAAATATGTATACATTATTTTATGTAAAATCTAAACTATACACAAAATGCTTTCAAACTTCTCTATTATTTACATCACTCATGACCTAATCAAATGCAGCAAATCCAAGGATAATCTTACAAGATTTCACATGATCTCTCAAGATTTTGCAAATCAAAATTCAGATTTGGTTACTGTAGACCGGTTCTATTGATTTTGGCTGTAACACCCCCAAATAGGGTCGCAGCGGAATAATGAGTCCGGGAGCGTTACTTCATAGATCAACAGCACAAGATATGAGAACGACCTCAAAAAGAGTCGTTTGAAAATGATACATTGGATTTAATAAATGTTGTTACAAAAGCTCAACGGCTTAACTTGATCACCTTTGAAAATGTAACGTTTTTAGATCATAACAAATATCCCCAAAATGTAATGCCTCTAAATCTTTATGTAATGACTCCAAAATGATTGAGCACCAATAATTTCTTTGCTCTTGTACCTCATTGACCTGAGAAAACATGCTTTAAAACGTCAACATAAAGTTGGTGAATTCATAGGTTTATGTAAATGTAATGTAGGACCACACGATTTCCCCGTGATTATGCAACCGTGCTGTGCACCATTCCACAAATGTAAACAGTAACATTTCCTAAGCTCATGACACGGAATTCGAGAGCTCGACATGGTATGAATGCCAATATAAATATTGCCCAGTTGCCCGTGATGATGTTAAAAACCGAAAACATCCCAAATCTAACTATGGTATAACCTTCCGTTGGTTCACTCCAGTGACACCAGTAAAGAGCTACTCACGCCGGACGTGGATTGGCAACCTAAATTAGAACTATTTATAACAATCTCGCGGCTCACATAAAGTAATTGACATTTCATGATAATGAGCACAGTGGGTTATCGCTACTTAGGCAAACACATAATCATGATAAAATTTCTCACCCCAAAAGTTATAAATCATTGATATAGTAAAACATGGGGTTATGAACTCACCTTAGTGAATAGTGTTGATAATATGAATCAAGTGAGTGAGTCGACAAGCGAAATCCGAACGCAACCTAATTAAATGTAGGCCGTAAGAGTACAATGTATAGTACTACATCACAAGTTATATAGTTACATTACCACCTAATAGTCTTTGTTTAGTTTTAAATGTCAAAACAATGTTTAAACTGTACTTTATTGAATAAAGGTGTTTGTATTTGTATCCGTAAGATAAAGTATGGTTTTCGTCTCACAATTGATTGCTTGTTAATAATACATGTTTTAATATTATTATTGATTATATAATGATATTAAATAATTGGTTTAATGTTTTTTTGAAATAGTGCACAACAGTAAAAATGATGCATAAGGTATTTATAAACCTTATATCTATCGTTTAAAAAACTCTGTTTTTTCACTGTGTTCTTAGATGTCCACGGTTCGTATAAATGAAAATCTATCAAAATAATTATACTTTAATAATATATAATAGCCCCTTATGAACAGTATTTCTAATTGTTTTTATAAAATTAATAAAACTACTTTTATATAATTAATCTCCTAACCTTCCATAATCATAACGATACTCAATATTAAAATCCTGTTTCGCTTTTTCCTTTATAGTATGGATTCATATTTGAAAAGTCAAATCAAATTTTAAATATTTATAATATGTTGGTACTTGTATGAACAGTAACATAAGATGAAAAAGTTTATAAGAATACCTTTTATAACTTTAATTATTGAAATCGTATTTTAATTGTATCTCGTTCGTTTTAATTCGGTTTTTAGTGATTCCTATGTACACGTCTTCGTAATTAAAAGCTCTATTTATGAAAATTATTTCCATCTCCATTTCAATTTCCTTGTCACATCAATCAGATCCTAGTTATAGAAGTTGACCTTGAGGATAATCTAATCATTAGATTATATCTATTCTAACAAGAAATGCATTAAATCACTTCAAATTACTCCTATAAAAGGAGCTCATCCAAAGTTCTAAACATCACCAAATAACTTAACAATGCCTAAAGATAAGACAGCTAACATAAAAAGAACCGCTAGAATTAGTGTCCAACCATGTTGTTTCAATAATCCTCGAACATCGTCACCACTTTATCAATCTCTTTCACCACCAACGGACCATGTTTCGGCACCTCCACCAACTTCTCTAACTTCTATTCCATCACTCTCGCTGATCATCTCTCCGGCAACCTCTAATAGCAATCTTTTGCTCACTCCTAAATCAACACCTTCACCATTGACCTCACCACCTCTGGCACCAACTCAACCTTCAAAACTCACATCACCATTAGCCATCAATCTTGATCCCATTGAACTTTTATTCTCTACTCCTCCTACCTCTCTTCAAGCCTTTCTTGACTCCCTCAGAGAACTTCCACCCTTAATAACTAATCCTCTACCGCCTCGGCCATCATTTGACACCATTAAGCGTATGGCTAATGATCCACCTCCCATTCCACCTATTGAGTCAACCTTTCCCTCTCCCACTTCGGACATGGAACCACCTCTTCTACCATTTCCACCACATCTTTCATCGAATTTACCCTCGATCAACCCACCACTTCCGCCATTAGGACCTAATAATCTTTTCCCCATGCTAACTCACGAAATGTTTTGTGAGCATTGCCAACGAACTCAAGCCATCGTCGAAAACTTCCAAGGAGAAGTGAGATTCATTCTCAACCACATTCTCGATCGCCTCAATGTTCTTTTGCATAAATTTTAGAATAAAATCTAGAAGTAGAATAAAATAGTTGAGTCATTAAGAATCTCTTGTTCTCTTTTATTATGATGTAATGTCTTTAATGTTCTCCATTCTATGAATAAATATTTGTCTTGCTTCCAGCTTTGAACTTATTAATAATGTGTGATCATTCAAAAATATGATTAAAATTCAAAGGATTTGACTTTCCAAAAGTCAGCCGGTTATGTCCAATAACAAGATGGTTCTATTCAAGGAATAGAACCGGCCAGCCGGTACTACAGAAGCAAAATTTTGCTTTATGTCACTAACCTTTCTTTTGTAGGTATCCACATAGCAAGGGGGAGCATATCCCATCCTATTTAACTTGTTTGTTTTGCAGATTTCTATGCACCTCTCAAGGGGGAGCTTACCGATTATACTAGAATCGGCAAACATAGGTTAACCTATTCCATCTTTTTGTTTCGACAAAAAGGGGGAGAAGAACAATGGATTAAAATAAATCTCAAACCATTGAAAATCAGTCTTTGTATTTTAAATCATTATGTTTTGTCATCAACAAAAAAGGGGAGATTGTTAATACAAATAAACCCATAAAATATGTTTATCTCACGACCTTCCTTGTTTTATTGATGACAAAACATAAAGAAACATTGTGCTAAAACCATCTCTTTAAAACATAAGCTTTTGGAAAATCACAAAGTTTCATAAAAATGTGTATACATTATTTTATGTAAACCTAAACTATACACAAAAATGTTTTCTAATTTCTCTCTTATTTACATCAAACATGACCTAATCAAATGCACCAAATCCAAGGACAATCTTACAAGATTTCACATGTTCTCTCAAGATTTTGCAAATCAAAATTCGGATTTGGTTACTGTACGCCGGTTCCATTGATTTTGGCTGCCGGTTCCATTCATCAACAGAACCGGGCTACAGTACTTTTTTTGTCTATAAATACCAAGCCATTTCTCATGCTTTCACACACCTTCTCACTTAGAAATACTCTCTAATCATATGATCTTTTTCTCTATTTCTTGCATACTTTCCTTTAGCATTCTGTAGGTAATTTACTTCAAAGAAGAAAATTGCCAAACACCCCTTCAAGACGATCAAGTTTCAAAGCATCTTGTTTCGTATCTCCATAGCATCATCAAGATCACATTGCTAAGTCTTGAACATCATATTATAGTTGTTAGTTACATTTATCATTGTAAATCAAGTGTATTAGTGTTGGTGTGATTCTACCGTGTGAAGAATCTGGTATTTAGCTTTGTACCGAAAAAGAGGTATAAGCAACGTTGTGAGGCTTCTCCACCAATTGAAAGGAGTACGGTGATTAGTGTTTACAAACTCTCGAGTAGGTGACACGGGGAGTGGAGTAGGGCAAGGAAGGTGTCCTTGTAGCCGAACCACTATAAATACTTGTGTCTTGGTTATCTCTTTCTAACTCTTTATTTATATTGCTTCATATTTCCTTACGCATATACCTAATACCAATATCATAATCATTTCACGTATGTTACAAGAAAACTATTCACTCCCCCCCCCCTTTTTCTAGTTTCAACAATTGGTATCAAGAGCAAGGTTACTAAAGTTTTAAAATAAATTGTATTTTAATCTTTAAACGATCATGGATTCTGAAAACTACAAAGAATGTCAATCTATGCAACGATCACCTCTTTTTGAAGCTAATTATTTTATATATATGAAAAAACCGATTTGAAAACCTATGTGAAATCAAAGATATTCATCACTTTGGATATATAGTTCATGAGAGGCAACTACAAACCTACCATCAAGGACAAAGATGGTAAGGATGTAGTCATCACTTATGATAAATTTGATGAGAACCAAAAGAAATGAATTTCCCAAAAAACGATGAAGCAAAAATGGTTTTTTATATGATGCTTTAAACCTAAAATAGAATACGAAAGAATTTTCATGTGTAACACTGCACAAGATGTTTGGAATTCTTTAATAATTACTCATCAAGGTAACAAACAAGTTAAGGAGAATAAAATAGATCTTTTCATTCAAAAATATGAATAATTCATTATTTTGGATGATGAATCTATCTATAGATTAGTGCCTTTACTAGATTCAATACTATATTACTTCGTCTCAAAGCACTGATGAATCTTGTTTCAAGTCGTAATCATGTTTAGGTAAATTCTTGAATGGCTCTCCCTACAAATGGCGTCCAAACAGGTTACACAATAGAAGAATTCAAAGGAACTTGTCAACACTACCTTGACGAACTCATCGGCAGATCTTCAGTCAATGAGGTAGTGCTTGAAAAGGACTTGGAGGTCTTAAAGAACAAGAAAGAAAAATACAAATCTCTCGCTCTAAAAGCAAGACAAGTCTTGAGTGAAGATGATGCATCTTCCTCGGATAGCAATGATGAGGAGTATGCAATGGCGGTAAGGGACTTCAAAAAGTTCTTTAGAAGAAGAGGCAAGTTTGTCCGACAACCCTATGACGACAAAAAGAACTTCCGAAAGGCAAAGGAAGATAAGAAAGAAAAGGAAGACCGAAGATGTTTCAAGTGTGGTGATCCAAATCACTTCATTAATGATTGTCCCAAACACTCCTTCGGTGATCAAAAGGCGTTTGTTGTCGGGTGTTGGAGCGATAGTGGAGATGACTCCAAAAAGGAAGAAATATGTCTCATGGCCCAATCAAATGAGGTACAATCCGACACTCCTTACTATAGTAGTTCATCCTTAGATAATGAGTCAAGGCAAGATGAGTATGATAAACTTTGCAAAATTAGTCTTAGAATTATTAACAAAAACAAACACCTAAAAGCTAAAAATGAATCATTAAAAATATATTTTTGAACTTAATCTAGAAGATAGGAGACAACTAGAAAGAAACAAGGAAATAAGACATGAATGTGAGTCTTGTGACAAACTTGTAATTGAAATTAGCTCACTAAAACTAAAACTAGCTAGTTTCGAGAATAGTAGTTCATCTTTACGAAAAATGGTCGAAATGCAAAAACCATCAAAAGATAAATATGGATTAGGATACACAGAGGATATAGCTTCCACTAGCAACAATAAAATCAAAAATTTGGGTCCTCAAAATGACAAAATGCTCTCTGTAGAACCGGCTACGCCGGTTCCCTCTACAACAGAACCGGCTTGTTCTGACGAACAGAACCGGCTCTCTGCAGCAAAAACAGAAAATGCAAAAAAAGCTAAAATCCTAGGAAGTAACATTATAAAGAAAAATGACTCGGTATTAATAACTAGAAAGCCCACTCTAAGCCTACCTAAGAATAACAAACAACCACCAATCTTAAAACTTGGTTAAGGCCATGGAAAAAGCGGGATCCAAACGCCCCACAAAATGGCCCATGGGAGTTCTAATGTCCTATATCCTAAAAGCAGAACACAACAAGAACAACAGTTCCAACCACCTATGTATAATCAATGGGATTCTTATCCTCCATATGGGTCAACCAAATGGTATGCATAACACTAACGGACCCATGAGATATTAGGGAACTGAATGCTTGAGTTGTTTCGTAGTCTAGGTATGTCTAAAGTCAATCATGAACGGATGAATGGATCAAAGATAGTGTTGCACAAAACATATGACGGGCAACAAAGATCTCTTCTCATCCTACAAGGCCATAGACGGAGGTAATGTAGTGTTTGGTGGTAACACTAAAAGCAAGATCATCAGGAAAGGTACAATCTCACATAACTCCCTCATATTTATAACGTTAGCCACGTAGAAAACCCTAGTTTTAATCTTCTTAGTATAGGTAAAATATGCGATAAAAAGGCAAAGTATTATTTAGTGAAACCGGTAGCGAAATAATTAAAGACGGCATAACCATAGGAAAAGGAATTAGGAAAAATGACCTTTACATAATAAAATGGGGAAATCACCCAAAAGATACACGTTATGTCTAACTGTCAATAGATGATACTTTCGCCTTATGGCATCGAACATTAGGTCACGCCAATATGCGACTTTTACAATCGCTATCATCTAAAGACCTAGTTAGAAATTTACCAAAACTAAAATTTGAAAAACATTTTTGTGACGCTTGCAAAGTCAGAAAACAATACATAAATTATCAAACACGAAGACATAGGCCAAAACATGTTTCAACAACTAAGTGTCTAAGAACTTTACATATGACTTAATTGGTCCGTCACCGTTCAAATGTTTACGGATGAAACTTCTATCTACACTTATGGTCATTGTACGACGACTATTCAAGGTACAATGGACAAAGGATTTTTAAAACATAAAAATGAAGCTTTTTGTATGCACATGAAATTTTGAGCAAATAGATTGAAAAATTCAAAAAGGGTTTCCCCATTAATATCAATACGTAGGGATCATGGTCGGGAATTTGATAATGAAATACAATTTGGAAACTTTTGTACTGCTAACGGTATCACTCATAACTTTTTAGCACCTCGTACTCCACAATCAAATGGGATAGTAGAACGAAAAAATAGAACCTTACAAGAAATGATGAGAACAATTCTAAATGAACAATCAATTCCCTCAAAATTTTGATTAATACCGGTGTGACACCTCCACCTACATTTTAAATAGAATTCTTATTAGAACTTTCATCGGAAAAACTCCTTACGAGCTTTTCAAAGGTAAAAAGCCTTCCTTAGAATATTTTAAAGTTCGTAGCAATGCTTTATTCTAATACCAAAGATTATCTAACAAAATTCGACCCTAAATCAACCGAAGGTATATTTCTAGGACTCTCCTAATAGTAAAGCTTACGTAATTCTAATAAAGAGACGCTTACGAGTAAGAAGAATCTCTCAATGTAAAATTTGATGAAAGTCCTCCCAAAATCACCACCCTTAGTAGATGATGATATTCTTGAAAATGATATCATAGAAAATCAAGATAAAGACCTAGAAATCAAGGAAAATGAACCATTAAACAAAGAAATCACAAACATCAAACACTCTAAAGATCATCCTTTAGAAACCGTCGTAGGAAGTCTTAATGAAAGAACTCTAAGATCTCAAGTTCAAAATCAAAGCAAATTCTTTTGTTTCGTTTCCACCGTAGAACCCAAAAACGTTAAGGAAGCCATACAAGACGAAAGTTGGACTATGGCTATGTAAGAAGAACTAAATCAATTTAAATCAAATGACGTATGGCGTCTCGTTCCCCCACCTAAAAACCAAACCATCATAGGTACAAAATGGGTCTTTAAAAACAAGCTCGACGAAAATGGTGTTGTTTCTAGAAATAAAGCAAGACTCGTCGCACAGGGTACAATCAACAAGAAGGAATAGACTTCGATGAAACCTATGCCCCCGTGCAGAGATTAGAATATATAGAATTCCCTTCCTGAGTATGCTTGTGCTTGCACAACATCAAGCTTATATCAAATGGATTCAAAGTGCTTTTCGAAATGGTTTTTTAGAAATGACGAGTTTATCTCGCTCAACCTCCCGGATTCGTAGATTCTGAAAAACCCAACCATGTCTTCAAACTTAAAAAGGCTATATACGGTCTCAAACAAGCACCAAAAGCTTGGTATGATAGACTTAAGGCCTTTCTTATTGATCATGAGTACACCATGGGGTTAGTAGATAACACTTTATTTACTAAGAAAAGAAATTCACATATCATCATCGTTCAAATCTATGTGGACGACATCATCTTCGGATCAACTTATCAAGAGCTTTGCGATGATTTTTCAAAAATTATGCATGATGAGTTTGAAATGATCATGATGGGTGAATTGAATTTCTTCCTTGGTCTACAAATCAAACAACTAGAAGATGGAATCTTTTTCAAACAATCTAAATATGTTAAAGAAAAGCTAAAAAAATCAGCCTCGAAGACTCCAAACCAATCAAAACTTCTATGTCATCCGAAACCAAGCTCACTCATGATGAAGACTGGGAACCTATCGACAACACAAAAAAACGCGGCATTGATTGGGCAAGTTTACTTTATCTAACGGCCAGTTTCTCGGACATCATGTTTAGCGTTTGTCTTTGTGCCCGATTTCAAGAAGCACCAAAAACTTCCCACCTTGAAGTTGTAAAAAGAATCTTTAGATACATCAAAGGTACGTCCCATCTAGGCTTATGGTATCCCAAAGGAACCGGTTTAGAAACCATCGTCTACGCTGATTCCGACCATGCGAGAGACTATGTCGATCGCAAAAGCACTAGTGGTGTATGTACATTCATAGGTTGTTCTCTCACATCATGGTTCTCCAAGAAACAAACCACCCTAGCTATCTCAACCATCGAAGCTAAATATGTTTTCGCAGCTAGTTAAAGCATGCAAAAAGCCTTAATGGATGAAACAAGACTCAGAAGAACAATGATATTAAATAGAAGACATACCCGTTCCTTTTGTGAACAATAAAGGCGCAATAGACCTAAGGTAAAAATCATGTCAATCACTCTCGTACCAAACATAACCGAAATTCGACATCATTTTCTCGGGACTAATGTTCAAAAAGGGAAATCACTATTGAAAAAGTCACTTCCTAAGAATAACATAGCCGTGACATCCAAACAAACCCCTTAAAAGGGAATCCTTCAACCTTCTTTAGACTAGGACCTCGGGCCTCATGGAACCAATGCCTTATGGTAACCTTCTTCTCATTCGAGGACAACACATTTTTTTATTATTATTGTCTAAAAGAAGCATTTACAAGAGCCCCAAATCAATACAAGGAATACCTAAGTGAATTCTGGTATACGGCAAAGGTCTTACCAGACTCTAAGATTTGGGTATCCACTCCCACATGAGAAGTTAGAGGAGAGATAGGTATCACCACATTTAGAAATGCTCTTAGAGCACAATACTTACCTCACTTAAGTATGTATGTTCCTCCACCCTACATAACAACTATAAGACCATGGTTTGCAACGATAGGGTACAATGGGGAGATTAGGGAAAAAGAAACTCTCAAAAAGAGTTATCTTCCTCCTAGGTGGAGGTTGCTGATGGGCCAGATCATTTAGTGCTTATGTGGGAAAATAGGTGGCCTAGATCAAATATCTAATAAGGATGCCACCATCTTGAATTGTTTGGCAAATGGTGTCCAAGTAGATTATGCCAAGATAATTTGGGAGGATCTCATTCACAAGCTGAACAAGAAGACGAAAAGATTGTTCCCTACCCTAGGTTTATATCTCTTCTACTTGAACATGTGGCACCTAACTATGATAATAAAGAGCTCATAATAAATCCCACTCAGGTCTTCAGTGTTCACAACTGGATACTGAAGCCAAACCAACCTGAAGAACCTCCATTCACTGACCACATGAAGGCTATCTGCAATCTAGATGTGCCTGTGGACCCCAAAGCTCCCAAATACTCTTCTCTAACTAAAGAGGTTCCCCGAGGCAAAAAGCTTGGAGCTAGAAGTGGACTCAGAAGAAAACAATTTTAAAACACACATCTGAGTCCACCACTAAGGCATCCAAATCCCAATTTGGCCATTCAAAGAAGGAAACTAAGTCCAGTTCGGCCATGGATACAAGCCTAAGCCATCCTTCACCTCCTACACCAGTGGTTGGTGAAATACATAAAGAGGCACAACAAGCAGCTGGTGGCCCAACATCTTTAGGGGCCACCAGTGAAGATGGATCCCACCCTCAGCTCAGTAGTGGTATGTCTGCATTTCCTATAATTAAACCTGTTTAATCAACTTTTTTTATTTTGCACTCTAAGTCTGCATCAGGACATGATGCTTTAGCAGATTTCACAGCTGAAGCTGATCCTGAAATATCCGCTCCTAAGGATTCCATATCTTAACAACAGGGTATGGATGAAGGAACCAAAACTACTCATTTACTCACATACTTGCAGGATCTAATCTAAGTGTTCTTGTAGATAAAACTAAATCTGCTAGAAATTAGTTAAAAACTGCCCACACTACTTCAGGTGCAAATGAGGAATCAAGAGTTGATGACATCTCATAAAAAGTGAAGCTGGAGGATTTATCAGATATCTTAAAAGATACAAGATCTGCCTTCTTCAATCTTGACTCCCTAACAGATGAGCAAATCATTGTTTCAGATAAGAGTGAAGAGGAAGAGAATGCTGAAAAAGATAAAGATACTGAAAATACTTCAGTCCTACCTCCTCCATCTCTAAAATCAGCTCAAATTCAAGAGTTAATGGCTCAGGTTTACTTACTTCAGTCTGAGAAGGAAGAGCTAGAGAAAGCAAAACTCAAAGCTGAAGCTGAAGTTGTCTTAATGAAAACCAAGCCTTCA
Organism: Tanacetum coccineum; assembly: GCA_026074375.1. Lineage (NCBI taxonomy): Eukaryota > Viridiplantae > Streptophyta > Magnoliopsida > Asterales > Asteraceae > Tanacetum > Tanacetum coccineum. Next base: position 32,780 of record BQNB010041977.1, read on the forward strand.
TATCCAGACATTAACCAGCTAACTGAACTTCTAGTAACTTCCTTGAAACCTGAACTATCCAAACTCTTAGCCTCATATGACTTTGCTAGCTGCTTTCCTATTGAACTGAAAGAGCTCCCCTCAAAGATCACTGGATTATCTGGAGAAATTAAAGAGCTAAAGCAGCATATTAAAAACATGGAAATCGAGATGCCTGGGGATCTCATAGAGATACCAACAAAAATGGAGTCATTCACTTCCACTATCTCCAGTCTATCATCTTAGGTGGCTGAACTGAAGAACATTCAATGGAAACCTCTAGCAGAGTTTCTCAATTTGCCAAGTCAAGTTTCTTCAGTTCAAGAAAAGCTTAAGACTTTGGATTCTCTTCCAAGTCTTTTGTACAAGGTCACTCATACCTTGAATAGGTTTTCCACCATGGTAGACAACGCATTAGGAGCTACAAGCATGAATGTTCCTTCAGCAGGCCAAGCAACTGCTTCACCTGCTGAGGGGGAGAAGAACACCAAAGATGTTGGTACAAACCTGAAAGATGAATTAATTGATCTTCTGGGCAAAGATGTTGTGACACAGTACTACACCAAGAAGCTACTCTTTGATAAATATTGTGACAAGATGCTGAAGAGAAAGAAAAACCCTAAGATCACAAACTGTGAAGTTCTCACAAAGAAAGGCCCTATCACACTAAAAATATATAGGGAAGATGGGTCTGATGAAGTCATCTCAAATCTTAAAGTCGGTGATCTACATTTGGCAGAATGGAGAGAAGTACTACAAGCTTGTCCAGACTAAAGTAAAAAAGGATGGAAAACCATTTATGATCTGGTAAAGACAAGAGTGGATCACCTGACTCAAACTGAACAAGAACTCAAGATTGACTTGAACCAACCCCTCAAAGAACAAGATCCTCTAAATGAGCTAATTGACTTAGCTAACAAGAAAAGAAAAAGAACCAGTGACTTAAGAGATTATTCCAGGTCAACAAAGAAACACAAGTCATCTAGTTCAGCATGAAGAAGAGGGTTATTGAACAGCTAAGGCAATAGAATGAAATCTTTTGTAATAACTTTATCTTTTGTAAATGTATTGTAATGAAAGTTAGAATGAAAGGTTATCAGTTTATGTTATTCAATTTATATCAATTGTGTAAGAAGAAGTTGTTTTGCTCACTTATAATTGATTTTAACTTAGGCTATTTGTATATTCAAATAGGGGGAGATTGTTGGGTTCAGTTCCTGAGCCCTTCAGTCTTTCAGTAGATTTAAACATAAAATCTCCTAAGTGTTTCTCAAACCGAAGTCTTTTAGTTTGAGTTACTGAAGCCTTTCAGCTTCAGTCGCTGAAGTTCCTTCAGCATCAGCTCTTCAGGTCCTTAGAAGATTGGGAAGTATCTTCACTTCAGTGTATGCAGTGGTATAGAAATTGAAGAAGGACTCTTGGTTGGAGCTTCAATTCAGCTTGGCTAACAATTCCAAGCTGAACGTTATTTATCTCCTTAACAGAAGCTGAAACGTGTATTTCACTTCTAGAAGGTTTACAAGGCGGGAAAAAGATTGCTTTATGTTAAAAGGAATAAAGCAATCTCCTTGGGAAATGCTACTTCTAAAGTTGGTATAGAAGTACAACAACTTTCCTTCAAGGACTGTACCTAGTACTAGAAAGCAAACGTGCATTAAATGGTAGCTCAACCACCCATTTAATGCTTGCCACGTAGCTAGGTTAAAACTTGTAAACCCTAATCCCTTTTCCTATAAAAGTAAAGGGATTCCCAGAGTAAATGATATCTCTTCCAATTAATGTGATACACATTGAAGAGTTCATTTATCTCTCAAACAAACTGACTCGTACTACTGAAAGTTGAAGCTTCAGTTTAGTCATAACAAGTTTGTTTTCTTATTCTCATAACTTTGGTTAAAGAATAAGTTCGAAGGAGATAACACCCCAATTGTCATTCAACCACCTTGCTATTCCGCAAGCAAGGTGTGTCATAGATTCTTTATTTGATTCTAATAAAAGTCTATACGTTGAAAAGTACTTATGTGTGTTTTAAACTTGTTCTTTATATTGTTTATATATTTGTTTAAAACTCACTTTGTTGCTATGGAATCCGATTAGTTTAATTTGATAAACCTTATATCAGATTCTAAGGGACAAACATCGCCCGTCGATGATATCTGAAACGTGTAATCCTAGAGGTGAAAGGCATTGGCTTGGGCCGCCTATAAGGCATGCTCAAGTCCTCTGAACCACTGTCGGACACTATGGCATACCCTGAGTCTAAGCTCGACTTCCTTCGAGAGGCTCTCACTGACTGAGGCTTCGACTTGACACTCTTAGACTTTGATCTACTTCATGACTCTGATCTAACTGACCGATGAGACTTAGAGATCCCCTTCTTCCTCGAGACACTCTTTCGGTGTTTTCGAGCAGACCGGGGCCTACCTCGGCTCCTTGATCTAGAGGACCCATCAGAAAAGTACCCTCCTACTCCTTTTGCTGAGGGGCCCATCTGAGATTTCTCTGACCCAGCTCCGCCTGACTCTTCATTGAAAAGCTTGCGATGGGTTACCTTTTCTTGACCTCAGTTGTCAAGCTCTTTGATCATGGTTCTCAATACATCAATGTTTTCAGAGGGGCCTCCTTGAGCTTGTCCGACGGGAGCTGAGGTTCCTCCTAGGGGAGTCCTCCCGGTCCCAGGTGCCCTGGTGTTCAAGTTTTCACCCTCCTCTAGTTGAGGACCCTTCATACAACCATCCATTACTTAGAAATTGGTAGATTGGTATTTTAGGTCCCACGGATGGCGCCGATGTTCGAGCAAAGTTACGTAGATGCTTTTCAGACCTGAACCTTAGGAGATCCTCCAGCTACTCCTTCGTCTCTTAGGCTGAAATAAGATAGAACACTGTTAGCTCACCCCTGGGTTTTGAATCCCGAGACACAAGCTGACGTTGAGGTAAGTTTATGCACTTGTATAAGTTTTAGAGAGAGAAAGTAAGGAGAAGTATGTGTGTGTAAGAACCTGCCTTGTTTATGTGTGTGAACAGTTCATTATATACTACCTGGGCTTAGCTCTAAGACACGAGTATTGTGGAAGCTAAGTTGTCTTCTAGAGGCAACACGTCAGTCGCTAGCATGTATCAGACTTTGTCTTATGTGCCAAAGTTATCTTTTAGGGACAGCGCGTAAGTCGCTGACATGTATCAGACTTTGTCCTCGGGATCAAAGTTGTCTTCATACTCCAAGTACTGGTCATGGATCAGGATGTATTGAATTTTTTTTACGGTACATAGTCGTCAGGATCTAACTCTGATGGAGACAATGCTGCTCCTTGCCTTCTGAAGGGACTAGCTACTCCTTACCTCTTGCAGAGACTGGCTACTCCTTACCTCCTGAAGGGACTAGCTACTCCTTACCTCATGCGGAGATTGACTACTCCTTACTGTAACATTCTGTATTTTCAGGTCATTTACGACGTCATATATTTCACTAATTATTATTATTATTTCTTTTTTTTTCGTACTCGTTCGCTTTTAATTTTAATAGTTAAGTTAAATCGCGTAAGTTAAAAATTATTATTTAACGTAAACAGACACCAAACAAATTAAAGTTTACGTCAAGCAAACATTATATTATTTTTCGAAAATAATAATTAACTTTTTATATTTTATTTTTATTGGATACGAAAATCGTTTACGTTTTGCAAATTAAATACATTTAGACGTACCCGGGAGCACCGATACTAAACTATACATATTATCCATCAAGTATTATTTTCATACAATGCTAAGACAAAAAAAAATTCTTCCTTTCCTCACAAGACCAAAAGTCACCAACATTTTTTTCAAGACTTGGAAATTCAAAGCTTATTATAAGTCCACAAGTACTCTCCCATAATGTAACCAAATTACCTATACCACTTATACACCTAGTATACTTCACATAAAATATCAAGGAGACAATTGGTTTCCTTTCTTCCCTAAAACACGCCTCAACAAAACAAGGAGAACCCAAAACTTAGTCTAGGACTTCTTATCACATCAATATGTACATATGAACTAGTTTGACCACCTTTTCTCATATTCTTCTTGTAAAAATTTGGCCCACCCATCTCAACGAGTAGCACTTGAATTTGCTAATGGTAACTTTAACTATTTTGTGAACATATATATATATATATATATATTGTCTATATATATATATATATAAATATATATATATATATATATATAATATATATTAATATATATATATATAATATATCAAGTGTAAACACTCGTCTTTTACCTATTCATTTCACTAGCAAATTTAACACACTCTTTGTTTTTCTTCCTCCCTACCCACGGCAGCCCCTAAACCACAAGAAACAATTCACAATTTTTATTTTATACAAAGTAAATAAGAAAGCTTGTACAAAGTTAACCAAGTAACAAGATTAAAAAACTACATTTTATGAACCCTAAACCTACACGAATAGATTGTATGTTCTGACCAAGATTTGAGTATTTATAAAATGTGAACCCAACTGATTTAATAGTACTCTTCGATACGATTCCGAATATGTAAAGAACTCAAAAAACTGATTTATAACGAAGAAGTTATGCTAGTTACGAGGTTAGGATAATTAAATGACAAAGTGTTTTTATAAAACTTATTTTATAAAAACTGTTATGGAATCAGATCTGGTAAAATATATACATACTTTATATAAATAGTACATGTCATAAGGATTCTAAGCATGTAATAAACTTGAAAAACGAAGCTATAACGAAGGAGATACAATTTTCGTAAAATTTAAGTTTATAAAAATAGTTTTATAAACTATTTGAGTTTACTGACTTGACACATCCATTTATAAAAATAGTGGACGTTTTATAAAGATAGATAATCTCGTCACGAATCCGTGCATATAAAGAACGCTAAAAACGGAGTTAAAACGAGTAAGATACGACGTTTCAAAGATTCGACATTATATACATAAAAGCTGTGAAACGATGAACGTTTCAGTAGCTGCTGAAGCTCACTTTCAAGGGACTTCGGGTCTGATTGAGCAGAAGTGTAAAACTACAAAGTTGTTCGGAACGACATTTTACATAAACCAACTAATTTTCATAATTTTCGGATGTATAGTTTGTAAACTAGACACTTTTCCTGACATGAATAGTGTTGGTTCGTTTTTAATAAAAAATTTGCGAAACATTTTAGATACACTTATATAATATTTATACATATTTTTAACTTTATAAATGTTATTTTATAAGACGATTAAACTACTTATACGATAACATTATACGAATAATAGAAACGTTAAATTAAGTGTTTTTAACAAATAAATAAATTATTGGACAAGTATACTATTTTTATTTTACAAGTACAAATACATGGATATTATTTAACAAATGCGATTTAAATATTGTTTCACTTTTAAATTAAACAAAAAGTATTAGTTGGTGGTGTAACATTATAACTTATGATGGAGTATTTATTATAAATACATTATTCTTATACGACCTATATATAATTAGGTTGCACTCGGATTTCACTTGTCGATTCACTCACTTGACTTATTTCATCACTTCATTTGCGGAGCTAAGTTCATAGCCCTACGTTTTACATTTATAATGATTTACAAGTTTTGGGGTGAGAACATGCTTTGTTTTATAATTGGACACAAGTGGACATTTTTACATTACGATTACGTGTTTGCCTAAGTAGCGATAACCCATTGAGCCCATTATCATGAACCGTCAATTACTTGTTGTAAGCGCGAATGTTATAAATAGATCTATTTGGGATTGACATCCCCGTTCCGGTGATTAGCTATCACTGGACAAACGAACGTATATCATGTCGGATTTGGGATGTTGCGGGTTAGAACATCATCACGGGCAATATTGGCAATTTAACTTGCAATTCATACATGTCGAGCTTCAGTGTCATGAGCTTAGGGAAACGTAATTACATTTTTGTGATGTTTGCATTTGTTGCATTATCATACACTTGGGAAATCTTGTGGTCCTACATTATACATTTTACAAACCTATGAATTCACCAACATTATTGTTGACGTTTTAAAGCAATGTTTTTCAGGAGGTCAATAAGGCACGAGGTGCAAGGGATACATTGGTGGTTATATTTTGGATGTCACATGCATAAATATTTGGTTGCATTACATTTTGGGAAAATATTTGTTATGGACTAGAATCTTTGTATTTGAACAATGAACAAGTAAAGCTTCGGGCTTTTGTAACAAACAATTTGCTAAATCTAATGTATCGGTTTTAAATAACTCTTTTAATGGTCGTTCTTATATATATCTTGTGCTATTGATCTATGAAGTAACACTCTCAGACCCATATTCCGCTGCGACCCAATTCGAGGGTGTTACAAAACCAGACACATTCAGGCCGGATCAGAACAACAGAAACATATTGATGCGCACTGATGAACTGCATAAATTCAGTAATGGCACACTCAATTCTGTTCGGACCGCTATTCATGATTTTTCTTCGGGAATAAGGATGGATTACCTGCCAAAGAGGAAATGGAGTAGATAGACAAGCGAAGGGCTCATGTTATGATCCAGGATATCGATAAGCAGCTGAGAGACAGGGGGTTAATGAGAAGCTTAGAGAAGTTTGTTGGTGGGAGAGAGTACGGAGAATACCTCAGACTGCTTGAACGGACAATATGACTTTGTCATATCTTGTCCTACTACATTTCAGGTCATTCTTTCGTAATTATCAATCTTGTGAATATGTGAATAAAAAGTGTAGAATAATATTAGGCAAATATCGTGTTTGAGTATGAATTTTCAAGAATTTCTTAGTAAATTCAAAAAAATTCAAATTAACGTACTTAAACACCATATCATACCCTCATAATTTAAGGGGGAGCATTAAAATGTTCCTAACAAGACTTATAATATATAATCTGAACATTTTTCTCCTCATATAATTTTCATATATTTGAATCAATTGATATCCAAAATATCAAGAGATTTGACATTTTTGATAAGGGGAGAAAATGTGATTAAAATATATAACTTGTAAAAGGTGATCTTAATGACTCTAGTGCATCTTCTTCCTCGTATGTGCTAAACATTTTCAAATATCGATGCATATATGTAGGGGGCAATTTTCAAAGTAAAACCATCGAGGTACTAAATGTTTTCATTTACATCACAATGTACCTCGATTGATGTTTTTAAATGGTTTTAAAGCTGTGAACAATACCAAAAGACTGATCATGTATTTAATTACTTGGAGTTATAAGGTGGTTAAGATTAGGTATTCGTTCCTACAATCCAGCCATAACCGGAGGGATCTACCCAGGGACATTCCATTAGTTAGAATATAAGTCCTTGGGTATGATAAAAAAAGGAGAAAAAGTGAGAAAAAAGGAATAATGCCGACTGAGATGGAGCTAGTACTGGAACAAACCCAACAATGTATTAGTCATGAAGTCTCGGTAAGCAACATCACTAAGATCTATATTCTAGGTTTCATACAATCATAAATGAATAAGTAAAGCAAGAACATAAATTAATCTCACAACACATAGACATATTGAATGATTAGTGAATAACACTCTTACTTGATTAAAACATGAATTGAAGGAAGTACAATAGGGTTTTGAATCCCTAAAATCGTCCTAAATAGCTGCCAAACAAACTAGGATTCGTCCCCTTCTTTTACTCTAAAGTTACACACTTAAAACCCTAAAAATGAATTTGTATGTATAGATAAACCGTTGCGACGGCTTCGCGTTTTACTCGTGACGCCGTCGTGAAAGAGAATATTCTAGATCTTGGGTTGGGTCGTGCGGGTTGACGCCGTCATGAGATCTTGTGACATCGTCATGAGATAAAGTGTGATGGCGTCACATGTATTTGTTGACGCCGTCTTCGGCCTCTGAGAACATAATCTTGAGAAATGTTGGTGTAGGTCCGTAGTCTTGTCCGTTTCTTCTCCAAATGAGCCCAAGTCACGTGTATTTCCTCCAAATGCCTTCCAAATGCTAAATACCTAAAAAGGAACGATTAAGCACCTATTTTGGGCATAAATGCATGATTTAGGGGGTTAAACGACCTCAAAAAGTGTATAAAATGACACCTCATCAAATACCCCTACACTTGGGATTTGCTTATCCTCAAGCAAATGGGCTTTTCTACCTAGACAATAACAATATGAGGGTCATTTAACCTACTCTTTAAAAGTATTTTATAACACAACCTTCTAGACCTCATAATTAAAAGCACGGAAAGTATATACTAGCACCTCACATAAGTGTTTAGGATTCTCTCTCACTCGGGTGTATAGTAAATTATAACATATGGGGGAAACAGAAAATCAACACTCATTACCTGTCATAGCATATAAATTACTATAGGCTTGGTAAAGGATCAAACCTCCACCGCTATGCGCAAGCATTATTCATTACTATCTAAGAGGTCTTATAAATTTGTGGGTGTAGGTTGTAAGATAATCATATAATGGAAACGAAACGGATGGGATACATTGGGTGGCTTAGGTGAAATTGTGTGAAAGGTAGCTTCATTATTTACACGAATACAACACAGGTTTGTTGCTAAGCTAAGACTCGGACGAAGATATACAAACTCTACACAACTCTACATCAATCTCTTTTTTTTTCTTTTTTTCTTTCTTTTAATAACATAATACATCATAACTTGGGGTTTATAATACGTACCCGTACACTTGAGCTTTTACATACTCGATATTTACAATCTAACTAATGACCCGATTTGAGGTGGATCAAAAAACAGGAGATTCTCTAACAAATGGTATGGTGTATTAACTTAACTTTCTAAACCCCATTCCACTTTCCGCGAAACAAGGAAAATACTAACATGAATGTCAATCTCCAAAACGTATTTACAAGGATAAGAACTTAGCAACCGGTACTTAAATAATTAACATTGGGTTAAACACAATAATGTACTAAAAATGAGTACATACAAGGTAGGCTAAGGCGATTTGGGTGTAACGATTGATTTAAGGGTTGACAATGCTCTTCATTAATAATCTGGAATTAACCAAAAAATTATGAGAACCATGAAAAAGGATAGGCTCGAAGGGTTGTACTAAGGGTATCATGCACTAAAGATGAGTGTATGGCAAGGGTGTGGGATAGTTATATGATCGGTGTGACCATCATAACAATTACAGGTTTAAAACATGGGTTAATCCTAGTGTCTCTTATCTAGCAAATCGTAATACTCACTATGCGGTCTCGAGATGCATCACAAAAACAAGTTCTTGAATTTAATCTACTATCGGTACACTTTCATAATCCTAAAGTAACCGATACTAATGTTCTAGAAAAGGCGACAAAACCACGCATACACATCCGTAACGACGGAATAGACACACATGATTGCTCAAATCCTTAACTCGAACAAGCTAAAGGTATAATATCTAAGGGCGAACCTCACATTTTGAGGGTGGAATTTAAGGGTTTTTGTGCTAGTCATATAAATTCCTATTCATGAGACGCTATTAATACTTGGTTTTCGTCGGTATGTGTCATAAAAAAAATTAAATTTTGGTTAAAATTACCTTTTATGCTATGTTTCGTCATATTACCCATCACTTCAAGGACATAGTAAATGGCAAATAAAAGAATAGTTTCTAAGGCTTATTTTCCCCCTTACACTTAAGTTGAACATTGTCCACAGTGTTCTATAAAAGTACCCGTAAAAATGAATAAAGGGAAAAGAAAACAAGTAAAAGAAACTAGTACTCCCCTGGTTTGCTTAATAATGGAGAAGAAACATGCAATAACTGGCTAAATCGTCCTCCAAGAATCGTCCAATGAAACTTCCTAAGAACTTTCAAGCTTCTTCTTGTCAAATATAACCTGTAATCAAAGACAAAGACAACTATACCAACTACCAAGCATAAAATGTGTGATATAATAATATAAAATTTGAATTTAGGGTTGACTCGATAAAGCAGTAAAGATAGGATGAGAGAATTGTCAAACTCATTAGTTTTGCAGGTTTATAAAAGAGGAGTACATATTTTAAATGTTGGGCAAGTTGCATTTTCAAAAATAATTAAAATTTTTAAGTTTTATGGACCTGGTCATTTGACGCCGTCAGGAATATCCTGACGCCGTCACAGGTGTCATGGTGACGGCGTCGCATGTAAATCGTAACGCTGTCTCCACATTATGTGAAAACGAAATTTTTGTTTTTTGATGAAAAATTTCCTGCACTTGATTCCATAGGTTAATTCATATACAAATGGCTGCATAAAACCTGAGATTTGACAATTTACTCATATGACTCAAAATTGACGCGAATTAATCTAAACAATTTATTTTAAATGTTTGAATTTGGTTCTAAAAACCGGATATTTCCCCTACACTTATTTTGTTGCAAAATACCTTTGATTGCAAATAAGACGAAGTTACAAACAAACAAAGCATGATTACAAACTAATTCGAACATAATAAAATAAACAATAAAGAGTTTAAACACAAGACACTCCTAATATGCGGGAAAAATAAATATTGGGTTGCCTCCCAAAAAGCGCTTGTTTTTGTTCGAGTCACGACCCTGACTCTACGCTTATTTCACACGTAAAGGGTGGGTCTTCCCTACACTTAAGGTCAAGTGCGGGTGATAGTAGCGGTACAAACCACCATGATGAGAAGGAGCCATACGTTGAGAATTTTGTTGTTGAAGAATAGGCTCTAAACGATGTTCTTCTAGAATTCTACCTCTCTCTACTTCATTTGGCCTATCGAATAAACTAAGTTCTTCTACTAGAGGAGAAACTTCCTTAGATTCTAATCGCCAATCATCATCAAACATCTCCCAATTTGAAATATCAACACCTAGGGATACACTTTTTCCTAATAAACCCGGTTTAAGTCCATAATGTCTCTTAGGATCATCTATACCTGGGTTATATAACTATACACACCTTTAGGATGGGAATTTTCCATGTGAGGTGAAGGCGGTGTTTGAGTTGTTAAATAATCTACTACCTTCATCCTACAACTATCCGGACTATGTGGTTTGATGGGTGGTTCAGTGCCTATTACGTCTCCTAAACTTACATCTAAGGATGGACTTTTGAGTAAAGGTTGAGGCTCATTTCCATCAAAACTAGGAACTTCCCTAGAACTAAGAGGAGTGTTGTGATTACAATTCAAGCCTACTTCCTCTAGTTTTGTTTTGTTCAAAGGTTCTACCTCTATCGGGGATCCTAAAGTCTTTTCTACCTTTTCCCGGTAAGTCACGGGTGGTGTGTATTCCTCAAATGACGGTAGGATTTGTGTGGTACTCTCAGAGCTTGTAACTCCTGCCTCATTATTCATCATACTTGGGCTATCTACATGCTCATCATAATCTAACCATGGCATGCACCTAGGTACCTGTACCCTAACCATATCATCCCTAACTATTTGAGCATTTGGATTTGCTATTGTTTCATCAGAAATAGGGCTTGTTGGGTTGCTACATTTTTTATCATATTAGTCACAATCCTCTATGGCATACCATGCTTCTATATCACTAAACTTCCTAAGATCCCCTTCTGCTGCCAAATTGAAGATATGATGGGATAACGAGTCGAGATGTTTAAGAAAGATTTCAACTAGGTTCCATATACTAAGGCCATGATTCAGGACTTTTCGGATTACATCTTTGAAACGAGTCCATGAATCGTAGAGAGATTCATCTTGATGTTGTTGGAACACCAAGAGTTGATTACGGAAGAATACATCAAACCTACCTACTCTAGAATAACCATACCTATTCATTATAATTTACAAATTTACAAATGTTATGAACAAAGGGCACAAAGAAAAAGATAGACTACAATAAAGCTAATATACGGAATTAAAATCTCACTTGAAAGAATTCAAGCGAGTAGAACTAAGTTAAACAATGATCAAACCCAACTATTCCTCGGCAGCGGCGCCAAAAACTTGATGCGGTTGTCATAAGGGACTTCTACAAGAAGTTTTACAACTCCCTAGGCAGAGTACCTAACCGTTGTAGTAGTAGTATAGGTAAGACTCGAGGGTTGTTATCGTTCTCTAGGGGAATAGGTTGGGAAGGCTTGATCACGGCCTAACAGAATTCTAAGGGTTGAGAGAAGATTATTTTTGTGTTTTTATATATTATGAAAGCAATAAATCATATGTTTGAGAGGTTTGGTTTATTTTAGCTATTAAACTAAATATAAACTACGCTACTTGTGATTACAATATAATAAAATATTGTATTCATTTAATCATGTATTACTCCCTAGATTGCTTCTCCTAGTGTTGTTGCTTTGTCACACTTGTGATGATTTATGTAACTATTTCCTAAGTCATGAACGAATTACACGAACCCGTCGTCTATTTAATATTCCGTTTAGGCGAAACACAAAGTAAGGTAGTATAAAGACTATTACCCGGCCCTAAGAGTATATTAAATGCATTTGAAATATATTAAAAGTGGATCAACCATAAAAGGGGCAAGGTTGTATGAAGATTGTTACCCGATGGTATCCTTTCTACACAATCATGTTTCCCTAGACATATCAATAGCGATATAGACAAAAGCTGGTTTTCTAAGACCTAACATGCATATTCATCACAAGAAGCAACATTACTAAGATCTACATCTAGGTTTCATACAATCATAAATAAACACAATAAAGGGTTTAGCCAAGCATGTTATAAGTAAAGCAAGAACATAAATTAATCACACAACACATAGACATATTGAATGATTAGTGAATAACACTATTACTTGATTAAAACATGAATTGAAGGAAGTATAATAGGGTTTTGAAGCCTTAAAATCGTCCTAAATAGGTGCCAAATGAACTAGGGTTCGTCCCCTTCTTTTACTCTAAAGTTACACACTTAAAACCCTAAAAATAGATTTGTATATATAGATAAATCGCTGCGACGGCGTCGCGTTTTACTCGTGACGCCGTCGTGAAAGAGAATATTCTAGATCTTAGGCTGGGTCGTGCGGGCTGACGCCATCGTGAGATCTTGTAACACCGTCATGAGATAAAGTGTCACAGCGTCACGTGTATTTGGTGACGCCGTCTCCAGCCTTTGAGAACATAATCTTGAGAAATGTTGGTGTAGGTCCGTAGTCTTGTCCGCTTCTTCTCTAAATGAGCCCAAGTCATGTGTATTTCCTCCAAATGCCTTCAAAATGCTAAATACCTAAAAAGGAACGATTAAGCACCTATTTTGGGCATAAATGCACGATTTAGGGGGTTAAACGACCCCGGAAAAGTGTATAAAATGACACCTCATCAACCCTCCCCATCCAATCAAGGTTAAAAAGACTCTTGTTTCAAAACTCACGGAGATTACACACATTTCTATCGACTTTCTCACTCCGAGTTAGTTGGTATTGAAAAGGTGGCAATCAGCTCCAGCCTTCGATCACTAAAATCAAATGTGCACTATCGAGTCTAAAGCTAATAAAGAGATCATCCATAAATCTCTCTAGGACACTTATCCATTATAAACTGGTTTCTCACATACTGTGAAAACTAGTAATATCTTAAGAGTCCTACGCATTATCCTTGTGATTTTGCCAGAACATCAAAGTGATACTATAATCACAACGACGATGGAAATCCTTCCAGA